>WAAD01022310.1:0-43117 GCA_013389945.1 Fregata magnificens | reverse complement strand
GAGGTAGGAACATGGGAGTTTGATGCTTGTATTTTCTTTCTCGTGACATAAACAAAACAACATTAAAGTTTGGGCCAAATAAGAACAGTTTTTCCAGTCTTACAGCTGATATACAAAAGTTTTTAGATTTTTTTTTCCAAAAGCAAAACTAAAAAGGTAGTTAGTTGAAACATAGTTAGAAAAAATGTAGTAAGAAAAGTATGTGGAAAAAAGTGTGCGTAATTCTTCCTCATGTTTTTCCCTTCCAATTCTCTGAGTAATATACACATATATGTGTATATCAATAATGCACTTCCTTACATATTATAGCAAGTGGGAATTATTGTTATCACAGAAATGACCTTGAGTTTTAAATAAGCATGGTAGGATAACAAAACATGCCACTGCTATAGAAGAGTGAGGATATTTTAGCATGAGAGTTATGCTCAAGTCCCTGGTAACACTGCAGAAAAGACAGAAATAACTTTATTTAAAGTAGGATGGCACACAGTGTTATTAACTTAATGGCTTGCTAACAATATGTGGAATGTTTAGGCAATACATGAGTTTATCTGACAAAATACATCAATGATGTGATCCCTGACTTACGATTTTTTCCCTCTAAAAATGCACATTTTTTTCTCCACTGTTGCTCTGTAAGTTAGTCCATTAATATGTGGGAATAATCAAGTTTCATAGCGAGGTCAGCATAAGCTTCTGGACAGCTCTGATGGATAAAGTGGATAAAGCTGTTTGCCAAGGATCATGGCGTGACTCATCCTCTCTGCCCCACACTATGTTCCTGGCCTTCCAAACCTGGCTTGCCATTACTCTTGAGTGCAGAAGCCAGTTAAGAGAGAAATAAAAAAACAACAAACAAAAAGAAAACCCCCACACCAAAGAAAAACCAACTAAAAAGAGAAACAAATCTGAATACGTATCCAGCAGTAAAATTTGGAACTAAACCAATAAGCCAGCAGGTGAGACTGAATTGAGATCTCTAGCAGCATGAGAGCAAGTCCACTTACTGTCCTTGCAATGGAAATCACACTGAAGTCAAGGTTAGATGTGTACAAAGTAATGACAACCAGAACAGCAGTGCAAATTGCATAGCATTCAGACAAGGGAGAAAGAGAGTTGGAGAATAAAACAGAGGCAGATAGTGTGCTGCTGCCTGTGCCTTGTTACTTAAGGTAGCAAGATACCCTTTTGCCTGCAGTATATACCTGCTTGATTTGGCACCGTTGAGATAAAGTAAAGCCAACCCGAATAGCAAGTTTCCAAGTGAGTTTTCATTTGTGGCAGGCANAGGTGCCTGGTACTAACAGCTAAGCTGCTGACTGTCTTACAAGGCAAAATCTGCCTTGAAGGGTGAAAACCCCACCTAGCAAACCTTTCTCATCCCATTTCTGACGTTGGAGCTGAGACCAGAGCCAATAACGAGGCTGTTGCCATCTCTGTTACCAACAGAAGGAGCAGCTGGAGGTTGCCCAGCACATTCCTCACCTTTAGTCCACTGTCTGAGGCTCTTGAGTGGCCACGCATGTGGTCTGTCTTGTCTCCAGCAAGGATCCAAACTGTCCTGTTGCAGACAACTGTTTAGCGAGGGATTATCTGGGGTTTGCAGGGTTTATAGTTGTTTGGTCATTCACCTTACAAATTCTCTGGTTGTACCTTTGAAGAAAGTAGTTCTGGGGAAAAAGAAGTATTCTCTTCTTCAAGTAACATGCTGGACCCTGTGATAACACTTGCGTGTTTTCTTCTTTTCCTTCTTGCCCTCATCTTTTAGATATTCCTGCCATTTAGATACAAAGATAATTTTATTCAGAAGGAGCAGTCTTGTCAGAAACCCATGAGAAAAGCAGCCAGGGAGCGACTCTGACAAGCCTTTAAAACAGTGTTTACCCCATCCTCCATGAGCAGATCGTGGTTCCACAACTGACCATTGCTCATTGTATTAAAGTAACCCAGGAAATGGGATTCATTCCTCATTTAAGCTAACATTCACAGCAGTAAACTAGAATGCTGCGTCCAGAGTGCTAAACGTATTGTAAATGAAGGGATTCCAGTTTGCTCTGTGTTTGGGCATTTTTTTGTTTGTTGTGGTTTTTTGTTTAACTCCTCTGTCGACTCCAGAAAGACCTAGACCATTCATTTTGCCATGCTCCCAAAAATATGCAGTTAGGTGAATTTGGCCCTGGTTCTCACTGGCTGCTGGGTAATAAAGACCTTCTGGCCTCTTGCCAAACCCCAGTCATCTAATTTTTAATCTCGAATCCCTGCTGCCTGCATGTCTGTGCAGCATCCCCCAATCTGACATACGCTTTTCCTTGAAAGCCAGAGATTCTTTCTTCTTCCTCTCCTAGGTCTGGGAGCAGCAGCGATGTAATTTTCTGCCCCACTGTCTTGCTAGAGAGAAGGGCACATCGTCTCTTTTTCTGTAAAAAAGAATTGAGTTTTAGAAGACTTGAGGGTGGAAGCATATTTCAAGCGTTGCATCTCCCTTTGAACCTCCAGGGATGTAGGAGATGTTCCAGGCTGAGAAAAGCCATGCTTTTCTTTCCTTTCCCAGATTGCCATCCCCTCTGATCTTGACACTTACTGAGATACAAACTCAAGTAATGGCTGCTGCAAAGGGCCAGAGGAGGTGGGAAGCAGCCAGGAGAGAGGTACACCACTACATTAGGATGCTAATGCTGGAGTCAGAGGTGACAGTGCTCTGGGCAAGTCTCCAGGCCTTGCTGGCACAGACTAGCTGTTGTTAGAAAGAGAGAGCTTTAGCAGCCTGAGTCAGACTCTCCCTCCTGCCCCAGTCCTTTCTGCTAATATTTATTAACTTGACTATTTCAGTATTAAAGATCCAACATAGTTGAGCTCTGATTCAGATTTCTTGGTAATAACCACCCCAAAGCATAACATTTCTCCTCCCAAGGTGGACAGAAGTCTGTGGAACGTCTTTGTCCCTGAAGGAAACAGGGAAATTCGCAGACAAACTATCCTGGCTGCCTTCACTTTCTTCCTTCTCCTTATCCTGTGGAAACAGTGTTAGCAACACTTTCCATGGTGCCTTGCCTCAGATCACCTCTCTCCTTGGATGCTCTCCTCTGAAAGGGGGAAGACGGGTTATTGGAGCAGCCCCGAGCCTCTGCTCACCTCTAGGAAGAAAGACAGTGAAAAAGAAACCAGTTATATGAAACTGCAAGTGATCTGTTCTGCAGTAATGATTTTTCACTAGGTAGGAAGGTCTCTCATTCTGGTAAAACAACTTGCAGCACTGAAGCTTGTTCATTCTTGAGGAAGCTGGTGCCCTGGCTAGTCTGTCCTATCCAGGTGATAGCAATGCTCTTGACACAGCATCTCCTGACAAAGAACTACACATTTGGGATACCTGTTTTTCTGAAGCAGATGCAAGCTTGCACTCAGCGAGCTTGTCTTTGCAGTTACCACCCCTGAACGTGTTTGCATAATCATAAAATGCTGCATACCCTGGGGTTTCTTCTGCTGCTTAGCATAGCCAGCGTGGACAGATAGTGAAGTCAAGCTGAAACTGCAGTTTAGGTGAATATGTCATTCAGCCGGCAGACCTGTCAACAAGACTCGGAAGCCTAGGACTGTCTGGAGACATTTATGAGCTACAGATCCCGATGTCTCCCCGCACCCTCTGTGGCTGTGGACACACCACAGGTTCACAGGTTTTTGCAGTGCTGTGAACAGACAGCTGGCAGGGTGGGATACTCGTGGTGGGCTCATCACTGACACCTCATTTGTCAGCCCATCTTCTCCATCCCAGTCCTTCCCTTCTTCAGTCATCCACACCTCTCTCTGGCTGATGACACTTTTGCACACATTTCTGTGGTTTCATCCTATCAATCCGGATTCATCCCCACGGACACCAGCAGAAAATTGCTGCTAGCCTTCATAGTGTCAGACTCTCAGCAGCCCCTGCATTTGGGAACTTAGCCTTGGCTTTTGCTGAAGTTAGAGAGAGCCAGACCAAGCCTTAAAGTCAAGAATCACATTTCTAGGTGGTTACATTGACTTGCTGAACACACACGGGGAGTTACAAAGTCTTTCTTTGCAATCTGTTATGTAGAGTGAGGTCGGTACTTCTTTTCCAGTGAGCAGAGTGCTGGTGATTCTTTGCTAGTTTCAGTCAGTGTCTGAGTGATAGAGGATGACAATATCTACAGAAGTGCTGAGCTTGCTAAATCAATTTTGGAAACTGTGCATGAGAGGAGAGGCAAGAGGTACTGAAAGAAGGAAATATTCTCACTTCTGGATACATCTGCTGACTGTCACCGTGATATCTGTTCTTCCCAGGGTTTTCCCAAGGCAGCAGAACTTCTCAAAGAAGCCCCAGAGACTTAAGGTTGGAAGCGAGCAGCTGCTCAAGCTGACTGCCCTAAACATAATGATTTCGTAGTGCAACATCAGCTGTAGTGACCTACTAGAGAGAAAAGAGAGCAGGGAGTCTGGGGTGAGGGTAAAGAGGAGAGGAGCGAGCCAGTTAAATATGGGTTTGTGTGAAAAGTGAGATCAAAATATCAAAGATAAAATAGTGACAAGTTTGAAGGAGGTGAGGAAAACAGATAAGAAAAAAACAGATTGAGATGATCAGGAAGGGGACCAGGAGAGGATGGAATTTTACATCTGAAGATAAATTGGACTTCCTTACTTTGGTGGAAGCATGTCAAAAGAGGAACTTGAACTCAAATGTTAGAAGAAAATGCATATAGAAAATGAGACATTTTAGAATTATGCTGACACTTTTCATGTCAACATAAATAGTGCTATTTGATACAGTAATGGTTTTTCTGTTTTGTGATCATGATTCACTGCATCCCAGATCATGAGGGGCTTTGTAAGCTGCTGCCTGAATAATCTGAGTCCATACATAAAAATTGAATTATGAAAAAAAATGCAGCATAGGTGGACAGCTCTGGAACAACCTGCAGGGAAATATGGGATTTTTGTGTGGAGCCTTTTATGGATGATGGTGTTCATCTACCGCTGTACAACACTGTCAGTATATAGATACAACTCTATCTTCATGACTGTGGAGTATATAGAATGGCCTCTGCCTATATAAGGGGGCAACGCTGTGAACCAGTTTGCCTCTCTGCCTGTCTGGGAGTGTACACACACAGGCATACTTGCAGCTAAGCAAATAATTCTGTATAACTGGTTTATACACCCTACTACCGCGTAGGTACAAAATGATTGCAGGGAACTGATTCTGCAGACCTAATGTGTAACATAGCCGATGGTTGTTATGACATTGATCATATCCATTCTGTAAAAGGTAGATTGCAGACTAATTCTTGGTTTTGTTTTTCTCCTTGAATCCTAGCAGAAAACGGACCCCGTCTACTTGTGGTAGCGGAGCAAGCTAAAATCTTCTCACACCGGGGTGGCAATGTCACACTGCCATGTAAATTTTACCATGAACACACATCAACAGCTGGCTCAGGAACCCACAAAATCCGGGTCAAGTGGACCAAACTCACCTCAGATTACCTCAAAGAAGTGGACGTCTTTGTTGCAATGGGACACCACAGAAAGAGCTACGGAAACTACCAGGGCAGAGTGTTTCTGAGGGAAAGCAGTGAAAATGATGCCTCTCTTATAATCACAAATATAATACTGGAGGATTATGGGAGATATAAGTGCGAGGTGATTGAAGGATTAGAGGATGATACAGCAGTGGTAGCTCTGAATTTGGAAGGTAGGTAACACCTGAATTACACTTAAATTCAGATTTGTGTGGTGTTAAGGAATACCTGCTTTTTTCTCCTAATACTGCTGATATTGTGTTGTCAGTGATCACAGGAAGCTGAGAAGTGGGATTGATTGTGCTCTGTGGATCTTGGCCTGACAGCCCATGACAGCGATCATAAATTAGAAGAACATTAGGACTTCTATGACTTATGCTAGCCTACGGTATATTCAGCTCCCAGTGAGACCTGGTGTGAGGGGAGCCAAGAAAGAATGACCAAACATAGTATGAAGAACTCCATATGTTTTTAATATTTGCTCCTATCTCTTTCCAGAAGTCATTGCATGTTTTCACAGTAGACTTAGGCAAAATTGTATTAAACATTGCCCTACTAGCCATTTTACAGAACTTCAGGACATTTTAGATTATCAAGCAAATACAAATCTTCTAACAAAAAGGAAAAATGTTAAAGTAGTTTTCCAGAGACTATGGTTTTGTTTTTTCCAGCCTCATAATTAAATAAAATAGATGTCTATATTGCCTGCCAAGCCAACTCCTACACGTAGTTTGTAGTCATTTCCCTCAGCAATATTCTTGAAAACAGTAGAGTACAAAGCATTAGAAAAATTAGTGAAACAGGTTTAAAGAGGACCAAAAATTCAGCTTTCCTTTACTCTTATGAAATTCAGATAAATTTTATGAGATTCAATACATGCAAACCAGCATTTGGCCTTTTTCCCCAAAGCACTGCACTAAACTCAGCAGTAAACTAAAAATTGCATGAAGAGGTCACCGTTACCCTTATGCTTACCAGCAAGTGTGTGCCAGAGAGAACTTAATAGAAGCCAAGTTATCTGTGAAAAGTAGTTAGGAAGAAAAACAAAAAGAAAAGAAGAAAATCAAACCCATGGCTCTCACACCTGTAATCAGGTGAAATATATGATTCTTTCATTGAGGGTTATTGTACTTTATGATGGTTATATAGTTACCCTGCACAGTAAGACCGGCTGAGTGGTTTTTGGAACCAAATAGATGTCATGGCCTTAGCTTACTTCTTTACATCTATTTTTCCATTCCTGATTGGAGGCTGCTGAAACCTTCCATTTCTGACTGCAGAAAGGCCCTGCACAGTTTCCATGCCAGCAGGATAGTTTATTTAGGTTGTTTCACCTCACATAATCTATCTTTAATAAGAATGCACACTGTCCTTTTCAAACTTAGGAAGGAAAGAAAACTGGACATATACATGTCCAATTTATGTTGTCTAAAACAGCTTTGAGTGAGGACAGAAATAAGTACGAGGAAAAAGCCTTTTACTTTATTCTTCTCTGCTAGCCAAAGGCTCTCGTGTGTTCAATGTCCTCTTTGCTCGGGCAGGCACTGCAGTGGTTGCTCATTGCAGCTGCTGTTGTTGAGACGAGCAGCTAAAGGGAGAGCAGTTTCTGCTTGGCATGCTCAGCTTTACCTAAGTGAAAGCAAGGCTCTGGTCGGCTGTCCAGGCTGCAGGTATGGGCCCTGTGATTGGGAGACACATTACGAGGTGGACAGCCCCAGGGGACAAGAGTGATCCACCTCACAGGGTGGTTTCCAGACAATAAGGACGTAAATAAAAATGTGGTAAGTGCAGCTATTTACTGCATGTGAGGAATAGCAAGCGCCACATAATCCAGGTCAGAAACATGCAGCACCTGTTTAGCTGTGTTTGACCCCAGCACGTCTCTTCTCCTTTCGCACTGTTGTACAGATGGTCCTGGAGCCCACCCCTGGGTTGCGAGGATGCTCAATAATTCAATAATATTCTTCTGACAGTCTCCTTACATCTTAAGTACATACCTCTGTCAGGTTTCAAGATAGTCCACATAATTGACTATATATCTCGTTCCCCATCAGATACTGGGATTTCCCTCCATTTTACAGCATTATGGTATTTTTGCCAATGTAAAAGGGTCAGAGCCAGTGTAAAATCTTTAAAGTGTTCATCACACCACACATCTGGACCAGATACTCATCTGGTGCCACTTAACATTGTGCCTCTGAAGCAAAAGTTCATTAGCTTTCTGCTATTAAAAGTGAGGAGGTTCCAGTACAAATGCTTCCTGCTGTGCCAGGAGTGCTTGGGGAAGGGGAGATGCTGATGGCTGTAGTGGCAGATCGGGAAGTTTTGCCTGAAGCTTGGTACAAATACTTGTGCACATGCAGAGATCCACATTTGAAAGGCGATATTTGATTTATATTAGACTAAGAAAGCAATGAGAAAACTTTTCTTTACCGCATACAGTAACACAACTGAAAAAAAGGAGATTTTTCTACCTTTTTTACTGCGACTGTTTCATGATATAGCACCAGCCCATTGGATATGAGGTCTGGCTCTCTCCTGATATACACTATCCTCTCTAGCTTACTGCTGTTACTCTAAACAGTGTCTCTCCGTGAAGTATGCCAACTCCAGACCATCCTGCACAACAGCACCACTCCTTCCTGTTTTCCCCCACCTCCAAAATAAGGAAATTCATAAGGATAGGGGGAATCATATTTCTTCAACCAAGTATGTTCCAATCTCTGCTCAAATGAAAGTTTATGTATTTTACCTACGGTCTGGCTAACATAAGGAGTAAAGTCTTTTTAACGATTTTTGTCAGGCATGGGACAGGTGTCAACCTGTTCATTTCTGATGTTATAGAGTGATGTTTCCTAAGCAGGCAGGAAGATTTAATTTGTGAAACTTCATGGTAAAACATTACCTTTCAAGAAGTGAGATAAGACTAGCGAGTGTGTCAATGTCATTTCTGCTTATGGCAACTAAATCCGATGATGCTGCGTCTAAGTTTCATTGAAGTTTCCTTCTAAAATGATAAAGTTAAAATGCACTTATATTTACAGTGGACATATATAGTTGATGGAATGTAGTCTTCTGTTTGCATGCCCCTGTGCTTATTTTTTCATCTCATCTGCAGCTTTATATAGAGCTGGCTTTAATTGCTATTTCATGTATTTGGGTAATACAGAAAAGATCAAGGAAAAAAAAATCAGTCTTTGGACAAAAATAAAAATATATCAACCCACCCTAACATTCTACATCTGTTATAAATAATAAGGTTAATCTCACAGTGGGAAGGATTTGCATCAATAGCCTGACGTCCTGAGATGGTGGCCTTTGGCAGCAAGACAAAACCATTTATATCCAGGAATGCCCGCTAGCAGTGCAAAACAGCTGATCGCTCCAATGTGAGTTCACTGTACAAACAGTATAGCTTTGGCTAGGCCAAATCATCTTAATATATCAATATGAAAATAGTTGACCTCTACCTCAACGGACCCTTTTTCTTCTCCGAATGTGGTAGTGTTTTATTCTTATTAGACTTAAAGGCCTCCTGGGATTGCCATTAAATAAACTGTTAATAATAATTGGGTACTTTTAGCTTTGAAAAAACAGTGGAATTAGATTTAGTCTGTATTTGTCACATACCTTACATGGTTTTGGTATGTTTTCTTCACTATTATTCAATGCAGAACCACACCATTTTCCCCCTACACTAGCGAGACAGTGCTGTCTAACAGCTAAAGCTCAGGACTAGGTCTCACTGCAGTATTTCACAACCACCAGCTTTAAGAACTATTCAATCATGTCATGATTATCATCCTGTTTGTAGCCTTAAGTACAAGCCCTGGTCTAAGGGCTGGAGGGTTGGGCTGGGCACAGTGGCTACAAGAAATGTCAAATACTGCAGAGAGCAGGACAGTTTTTATGTTGATGTTGTCACCAAAGCCATTTTCTCACTGAACTGGCCTTACTCTCCTCCTGCACATAAAATACAGATCATGAGTTTTCCATTCTTTTTAAAATGTCCTGAGAGTCAAAAGCTTAACAAATTAAAAGGTCTCCTATGGCAGGTAGATATTGTTGCCTGAGTCATAAGCAAAGAAAGAACTCTCAGCTTGCATTAAATTTTCTTTATGTTGGTGTTTTACTGTTCTACACTAAATTTTCTTTACGTTAGTGCTTTACTGTTTTCCTTTCTTATGAATACTAGGCACTGTAATGAATCTCACTACACCGGGTTTGTGTGCTTCCCAGGCGTGCAAAGGCCCCAGCACTCGCCCTTGGTTATACTGCTCAGGCACAGATTTTGTGTGCTATTCCTTTGTGAGATTCATGGATCAGGTGACAAAAAAGTGGAAGGCGGCTAAACGGCCAAAGGCAGATTTTTACGCTATTAGGAATTTTTTTTATAGGTTCTGTCTTCAGGGAGAGGTGATAACTGAACATAGTAGTTTTGGCATACGGGCTATAAAATAATTACTTTGTACGTTCAACAGTACCAGAAATATGCAGATCTGTATAGAGCCATTAAAAATCTCTATAGAAGGCTGCTTCTGGATAGAAACTAACTCTCTGGGTGGCTCTGCATGAACCAAAAAACCCATCACGCTTTATGATCTTGCTTGGAGGTATGTTGGCCTTTATGTCCAAGATAGCATTAGAGAAAAAAAACAGGCATCTCTTTAAAAAACAGATTTTATCGTTCAAAATAGATCAAACAAATCCATAAGCTCCATATAAATAAATTCTTCTAAATTGTCACAGCAATCATGTTCTAATCTAGTCATATGCTCTTAAGTTGGATGTAAGCAATGGGAAATTCATAGCTGAAACCAATATGAAACCAACTCTATGCTCCCAACAGCAGGAGAAATCAGATTTAGCATAATAATGTATGTCATATTTGTTTCTTCTGTGTATTAGTGTCACATTCATACACAAAAAGCTATTTTAAATATCCTTTGCGTGACTATCCTTTGTTCTCTTTGCTATAAAACTGATTTTATAGGACACACTATTTGTGAGTGCCTAGAAGACAACAAAAAGTCTTGTAAAAGACAAAAGGAGTTAATCAAGAGTAAGTCATGACAGGTCAATGTAATTCCTTTTGTGACAGGGTAACAGGTCTTTGCAGACACAGCTGTATCTTGAAAGATGCAGGTGAAGTAAAAAGTTCAAAATAAAGCAGCAAAAAATTACCTGGAAATGATGACCTGAAAGGAAAATGCTAAAAGAATTAGTACTAATTAGCCAAAGAAGAGCAAAGAAAAACAGTCTCCAAATTATGATAAAGGCTGTAGAAAAATAAGGGAATAATCTGCCCCCAGGCCAGGCGAGTCTAGTTTGTGTGCCTGTATTTGTCAGAAAAAAAGCAACCCCGCTGGCAGCTTGGTTATGGGATGCCATGGGCTGGAGGGACACCACCTCAAGCTTCAATTTCATTTTTAGGGAGGTTAATGATACCTGCTGATGGCTCATGGCCCACCCATGGAGTCTGTGCTGAATGATCAGATATCTGACAGTCCTGACGGGCAGAGAAACGGAGACGGATTGTTAAGGAAACCGCTTTTCACTGAATTTTAGAAATCCAGCATGGAAAATTTTGCCATTAAGTGTATGAACCTGCCAGCATAAAACTGTACCCTACAGTATAGTATATAGCAAACCCTACTGTTACCGGTGTTTACACTGGCTACAAGAAAACTTACTTTTCTGTTTGGGCTAGAACTCAAGGAAGTCCATTTCTTTACTCTGGCTAAGAAAAGACCTTTTTTTCCATATGAATCAACAGAAATTTGTGTTATTTTGTTCTATGTGTAAATACTTTTCAAACTGCTAATTGTGTATGGAGCTGGCTTAATAGACACCCATAAATTGTTACAGGAATTGAGCTTTCTAAGGTTATTTCCTCACCTTGTTGTCTTGGGTAACCGTTACAGCTCCTTGCACAGACAATGTGTCTGTAGTGAATGGGCAATTACAAAGTGCTTGTACTGGATTTTAGGGATTACCTGCATATAAGAGTTTGAAATACAAATAGCTGACAAAGGACACACAAATATCTTATCTTTTGCATTCCCTGAAAAACAGAGTAACAGAAGCAGAGCTGTACATTTGCGGAATTGAACATAAGGCATTCATGGAAATACAGGTGTGCATATGGGGAGGATATGTTATACATCTGGTTCTTATGTTCCAATTTGGTAGAAATCCTAATTTCCATTAGAACAGTCATTTTCAGGGCTGCGATTGCGTTGTCACATGTACATACAGCAAGCCTCACCTGGCCCTCTTCTTTCACTAACAGATTTATTCTCCACTGAGTTGATGTGTCTTGGGTTCTTCCTCTCTTGCTTGGAGGAAAGGAGGTCCTTTCCTGGGGGTAGGACCTATTCCAGTGTGTTTGGGAGAGGAGCCACACTGTGAAGTCTATATTGTAAATTAATATTCCCCGTGAAGGCTCCACAAGTGTCTCAGCTGCTTCCTTAGGGTAAAGAATCGAATCACTAAGGTCAAGTTAAGGCTCCTCAACTCAGTCTTCCCACAAAATAACCAGATTTTAACCATCTGAGAATGGAAGTTGTTCTGTTCCTTCATTTCCTAAGCTGAATTTGTTAACGGTTGGAAGTGAGTGTTTTGTCTAGTGGTAAAACACAGCGTTGGAGTCAGGACTTGAGATTTAGTTTGTAATTTGGGAACAGTAACAAGCCTCAGGACAGCTTTTGTCCGCTCAAGAACAGATGGGCTGGATTATCTTTTGATGGGTTATAAGATCCAAGACCAAAGAAGATGCTTTGCAATTAACTGAAGTTCAGCACTGCTAAATTGTAACAAAAGGAAGATTAATGGTAAGATCTAGCTATGAATTTCACTGTTAGGTTTAATAGGGAAATGAAGAAGAAAAAAATTATATTAACAAAGATGCAAGATAATGCAAAGCTACATAAAACACATACCCAGTCAATTTCGTTATACAAAATCACCAATGGCCACCCCCATCTGCAGGGTGAAATTAATGCTAATCAGTTGCAGGCTTGTACTGCAGATGAACTCAAACAAAAATCAGCTTCTATGCAGTCTACCCGAATATAGCTCAAAGCTAATATTACAGTTTTGTGCATATTTATGTTATTAAAATATTGTGTCCCAAACTGTCAAACTCAAGTATGTTTGTAACAAATTTACATACATATTTAACCCCTTTAAAAAAGTGATTTTGGAAACTTTAAGGATTCAAATCTGTTTGAATAGTTTCCAATTAATTGTTGCTCAGTTTTTAGAATTATGTAAGTTTAGATCTTGATTAAAAAATACCCACCTCTGATGATTTTAGGGGGTTTTTTACATGTACATGCAAATCAGACACAGGTGCTGGACAAGGAGTCGATTGTCTGGGGAAGTGTAGTTCTGGAAAAATAATAAGTATTGGATTTCTAATAAAGTAATAAAGCTTGGACTCCTCTGACATTTGCTACATTTTTATTATAGCCAGTGATATTTCTATCTATTAGCACTGAGGGGGAATGAAGAATTCTTTTAAAAAGAGGTGAGAAGAAGGAAGGAAAAACAGAGATCCAGAAAAAGATGAGACATCTACAGCTTCTTGTTTATGAAGTTACAGTTAACAGCACATGTTGTATTACATTTCATTCATGCTTTATAGTTCAGAACAGCTAATAACTGAAAAGCCCTTTAACAAAGGATTTACAAAAGGAAAGAACATCAGCAGACTCTCTAGTTAATTGCTGAAGGAGAGCAAAATGTTGTTTATTATTACCCTGCCAATTCTACATTTGCAAGCTTTATTTTCTTGGACCAAGTCACTGAGGTTTAGTAATAACAAAGATTTTGTTTGTTTAACAAAAATAACACTTCTTGGATGATAGGTGGGTGAGGGAGAGAAGAGAAAGAAAGGAGACGTTAAGATACCAGTGGAATAGACACCGAAGTGGGTCTGAGTGTTCAGAAAGAAGAATGGCTTCATTGCATGGTGACGCTCTTGCATGACCATAATGTAATTTCTCTATCCTATGCTACATTGCCCTGGAGACAAGGAACTTGTTATAGGCAGGAGAATTCATCAGCAGGGAGAAAGTAAAAAGAAAGATGGCTGTTTATACTAGTGTAAAGTTTTTGGCTCATGTCATGTGTTATCTTGCCTTCAGTCCCTCTGCATCCTACAGCACTTAGTTCTACAGAGATGTTTGAGAATAAACATTCTGAGCTGGATCTTCTCTGATGCCATTTTATTTCAGCTTATTATGAGACTGGGCTAAAGCCAACTGTAAAATTTAAATCTGGGTTAAGTTTCTAAACCCTGCCAAAGATTATGGTGGTGTGATCCAAACTTTTGTTTCAGGCCTCTCTCTTCTCTTTTATCAGAGCCACATGGGGAGGTGGTTCTTCAGCATTTTATGAAACATCTTTCATGCTTCAAGAAGTAATCTTTAACTACAGATCTTTTTCATAAAACAAGCAGAAAATATACTGTGAAAAAAATCTGTCAGATAAGGGCAGTGACTTTGACTAAATGTTGTTGCTGAAACAATTCTGGAGGTGTCCCCACAATTCCCATCTCCACTTGGATGTCCTCTGTTATGAGAAGGTCTCTCTGCCATACCTGTCTGCAATGGCTCGCCACTGATAAGCAACAGACAGGGCTTTGGGCTGGCCTGTGGCTGGTCCTCAGAGGTGGAAGGAAGCATTTGGCAGGTCCATGCTCCTTGCACAGTGGCTCTCCAGCAAGCCTCCTTTGGTTAAGCCAGCAGTGCTTTTGGCAGCCATAAAGGTAGCAAGGGAAGGTGGTCTCACATGGCTTCCTACTAGGGCTGTCTTGCGTTGCTGCATGCTGTGTGCTACAAGGCTCACCATCTGCAGTTGGGGAAACCTGTCTTCTTCTCAAGGAACCATGCTCCCTGATGCCCTCTGTGAGGAGCTCTCCCTCCTTGAGTGGTGACAAACTGCCAAAAACCAGCTGGAAAGTAGCAGAAAAGTCTCCCTAAAACTGCAAACGACTTCTTCACTGATTTTGTTTCCCTGTAGATTTCCTACTTCAAGACCTCAGGACACTAAAATTATACCTCCTACCAGTCTAGCCCTGAAATGTTGTTATTAAGCTGGGCATGAAATACCTTCTTGTTCCTAGGATAATGTGAAATACAATAAAAACAAACAAACAAAAAAACAACTGTCTTGAACCTCTTAGGAATCTTGGCAAGGGTCCATGCTAAGAACATAGCACTCTTTTATGTCAATCAAAACATTTCATTTTAATGTCTCTGTGTAAAAAGAAATAGTTCATATGCCTCTGTACTACAATTTCTTCTTTCTAAATGACTGCCAGGAAAACCCCAATTCCCACCCCGCAAAAAATAGAACTAGGCTGGGGTTTAGTTTACTTTTTTTTAAACGAGAAATTGATCTTACAGCTGATAAACTGGAATTTTCTGATGAAAAACGTGTAGCTGCAAAATTTCAGTCAGCTCTGCTCATCTTTAAGCACTCTCAGAGTACACGAGGGTGAGATCACAGTGGGGACAGCAAAGCTGCAGATGGGAGCAACGTGCAGACCTGGCATGGTTCCATTGGGAAAGGAATGATGTTACGGGGCAAGGAGCTGGCTGGGTAAGACGGCAGCCCTATCGTCTTCTCAAACCTAATGGCTGATGGGCTGACAGTGCATTTTTCCCCAGAAATAAAACAACAGTCTGACACACATCACGGCGTTAACCTTTATTTCTCCTTCTGGTGACTGTAAATGCTGTTTCCCTTTCTTCTGCTCTTTCTATGTCCAGTAACTCACCCTGTTTCTACCCCATCAGGTGTTGTATTCCCTTACTCTCCACGGCTGGGTCGTTACAACTTAAACTTCCACGAGGCTCAGCGAGCGTGTCTGGACCAAGACTCTGTTATCGCCTCCTTTGACCAGCTCTACAATGCCTGGAGGTCAGGGCTGGACTGGTGTAATGCCGGCTGGCTCAGCGATGGCTCCGTGCAGTACCCCATCACCAAGCCCAGGGAGCCCTGCGGAGGGAAGAACACAGTGCCTGGGGTCAGGAATTACGGGTTCTGGGATAAAGATAAAAGCCGATATGATGTTTTCTGTTTTACTTCAAACTTCAATGGTAAGAGCCTTCTTTACCCTTACCTTGTAAACGACTGTTTCTGTGCTTAGGAAAGAAACTCCAATGGCAGCAAGTGATATTTGATTTGTCAAAGCTTATGTTAGGTTTGGAAATTGTTATTGTTGAATTTACAAGGACACATGCGCAGAGTAAAGTTGTCTTTGCCAACTGTTCACGTAGATAGTTTTTACAACTCAGAACTTTATTGGCAGGAGTTTCTAATATCTCTGCTTTCACCCCGTTAAAATTTATATGTACTCTTTTAGTGTTGATATATGCCCAGTTCATTTCAGTTAAAGTGATGAGTAAACCTGTGATTCATTAATTGAGCTTTCCTGTTGAATTCAATTATAATTGTGATGGTTTACAATTTAAGTATATCAGCAAAACAAAATTCTGATCACCACTTCATCTATGCTGTTGTGTCAGGCAGCTCCTGCTCATGTACCAGGTCTAATATGACTAATAATTCCTTATCAGCAAAGCTATTTCTAGCTTTTGTGCCCAATAATTTAGATTCCTAATCTTAGTACACTGCCAAAACCCTGCTCACTTTTGCTCTGAGCTTGGTCTGCTCTAAACCTTATTTTAGTGACTGCAAGCTTTTTGCTATTAGCAGATGTTACTTTAGGTATGAAATGACTTGATCTCAGCTTGCTATCATTTCAGGTTTAATCTAATGGCTGAAAAGGATTTAGAAAGCATAGCTGTGAATGAGAGGAATGCTGCAAGTGAACATGTGGAAAAAGGAGTCCACAATCCTCTACAGCATCATACTTGCGGATAATTCCTATGCAACTTTGCACATGTTTGGCTTGCAGCCCAACCAGACCAAGGAGCATGGCCTTTTTTGTTTATGCACAGATTGCTTATCTGCAATGAAGCATTTTTGTCCTACAGCACACCAAAAAATAAGCATCAGCCTTGCTGTCAGAAGATATGCTCTAGTGCTAAGTCTGCTCCAGCCTCTCAAAAACCCCCAAAATCCTCAAACCAACAATATTAAATTAGGCTGGATGCAGTCTGAAACAGAAGTTTAGTTGGTTTTTATCATGCTGCATCATTCCATGAAATGCTGGCTCTTTTTTTTCTTGTTTGATTTAGGCAAGGTGAAATCCTATATGAGCTCATCTCTTATACGCAGATTTAACCCTGCACTACGGAAATAGCACCAAAGAATAAAATAAACAAGGAAAGAGTTAAAACGTGATAGCTGCACGATTCATAATGCTTGCAGAGTAAAAATTTGTGACTACTGGCCACTAATCACTACCCTTTTCCACACTAGCAGCTGGATGGTATCTCTTAAAGAAAAAGAAAAATAATTTCTGAAAAAAGTACTGACAGATAAACATTGTCTATGCATTGATACAGCAAGATAGAGAAAGAGGAATGAGGTAAGGTGAGAATAAGGTATCCAGGTAGTAGAGAAACCCAAGACAAGACGCTAAAATAAATCTCATCCTTGGTGAGTCTGTTAAACTGACCTGCAAGACAGAATACTACACAGCAATAGGAAGATATATAGAGCTGAGCACCATCTTTTCTAGTTCCCTACAGCTCAGTGCCATGTAAGTATCTCAAGGTGTCAGCAGAAAATCTGGACTTCTGCTTCTCTCAGTGTCCATTTCCTTAACCAGCAACTCACCAGGTTCCGTTATCCTCACATGTCCCTGCTATGTTCTCCACTATAAACCCAGTCACTCTCCCAAAATGCCAACTTCCTATTTTCAGCTCAACACTTCAGATATAGCTTATGTACGCTTAACAGCATACATTAGCTTTCTCACTGTAAAGGGAAAAGCTGATAATAACCCATTTTGCTACCAAGTTGCAAATGCCAAAGATAGTGGCTATGGGCAAAGAGCTATTTTTGCAGCACCCAATATTGATTCTCTCACCTCAGAAACAGCCAAGGAAAATGAGAAGTGGTTAGGACACCATGCATTTCCAGCAGTGGCAGTGTCTGCTGGAGTCTCCTGACGGTATGAAACAGAGAAGCCTTCAGCTTTATGTCAGGGAGCTGGAAAACTGCCAAGGGCCCCAGGATCAGGGGAGTATAAGGCAAGCTTAAAAAAAAATAATTTCAAAGACTGTCAGTTGTGGGAGCTGCTATGAAGAAAGAGGGTGAGTGAGGTTTAGATTTCTGCTAAGTGGGTTCTTTTTAGGGAAAAAAATACCCCAAATACATTATGATCTCAGGGATCATTAAAAAAAAAAAAAAAAAGCTCAATTTTAAATAGTTCAGCAGTCAAAGCTAAAAAGTCTTTGTCTAAAATAAATGCAAAGCTTGTTTTTTACCTGAAGAAGAAAGGTACAAACCAGCAAAATTACATTTAGCCATTAAGGTGAAAAATGAAAGCGTAGTCATCCATGCAGTGAGTTCAAATCCAGGTTCAGTGTTTTCACTCTGGAACTGTTGGATCCCATCTGTGATGAGATGAATACACCAAAAAACACTGGTAAAAAAAGGGGGTTTTATACCATTAGTGAAGAATTCTACCTACAATCCTGTTGCCCACACAGGGAAATTGTTTTAGCAAAGTTTATATTGCAATGCAATATAAAATAATCTTAGTACTTTATGAAATTACCCTCTGCCGTGTCTTTTCTTAGACTAGTATAAGAGCAATAGTTGAACATTTTGTTCTGCCTGTGTAACTGCTCCATACTCAAATCATTCTGTTGGTTCATAGAACTGTTCATATTTTGTCTGAGCAGGCAAAGCCAAAAACCTGAAAATGTTTCATACACTTTGTAAATCGTAGTACCAGCAATTTACCAGTTTATAAGAATATATAGTGATGTGTTTCATAAAACAATGCAACGCGTAATGTTAGCATAATGCTATTCATTAAATCCATCAAAATATTGTGAAAAAACATAACTTTTGCCTCCATAGAGATAATTATGGGATGGATAATTATGTTTCCCAACCTGCTTTTACATTCCCCATGTTGATAAAGACTATTGAAACTGAATATGCACAAGTGGAAAGTAACTAACTTGAATTTGGAAATTCCATGTTGGAATTTCCTGATGTCTGTGTGCTCAGCTCTGCTCCCTCACAGCCGATTCTCCTCTGCTTTTCCTTCACAGTAGGAGCCTCTTTAGTCCATGTTGTCTTTAGAAACGCTAAAGGTTCCTGCCCCACATGGTGGGACAACCTGCCATGATCCAAAGGTTTCCAAGGGCTGCAGCCCACCCCAATTTCTCTCCCGTCCCTGCCCCAAGTAATGGGGATGCTTCACTTTCATACATTCCCTCTAGAAGGTCAATTTGGGCTTCTACACACCAATTCAGGGGAATAAACACAGCTAAATCCTTTTGCTGCAGTCTTCCCCATAGAGCCCAAAAGGCACGGGACAAAGAACATATGATGGTATAGCTGAGTGCTTATTCTTTGCTTAGTTGCAAAGGCTTTTTGGAGAACACTGAGTTTCTTGAAGAAAAAAACATGGGAATCTTTTATACTGAAAAGTGTTAAGTGAGTTAAATATAAACATCTATCAGCTCCTCTATAATTAAGCATTTTCAAAGAAAAAAGGTATAAGTAGAGCTTGTATCACACTTTCTGCTCATTAACATTTTATTATATACTTTGCACACAGAACCACAGTGCATAATTGATTTGTTATCAGCTCTAGCAGAATCAAGTAAAAATCTCATGTTAGCAAAGTTAAAAACACAAAGAACACATTTTAGGGATGGTGTTAAAAGTGCAGCTGTGAACTACCTGTTCATTACAGTAACGCATGTGATAAGCTAAACACCTCCACCATTTAAATGGGAGAAAAGTATAGAAAGTCATCTCTGAATAATGCATGCTGACAGCTCATTTGACCATTTCAGAATATTTTATTGCTGCAAACATGTAGCCATTGTTCCAAAAAGAGAAATAAATCTGCCCAAAAGAAAATTTTATAACCCTTCTTAGGACTAGTTGTTTCTGAGTCACCAGATTCAGTGCTGATTTTGGGGGGGCTGGAAGAAGATTTAAAAAAATTGTTCCGGCATCACAAATTTTTAATATGTTCTTCAATTTTGAGGAACAATGGCCTCTCTCAACCATTTGGTATTGCTATAAGGTACACTGAACAGAGCCTGCTGAACAGATGAAAGGGTGTACATGTTGTGCAAGATACAGATACACGCCACTGGCTGCTGAGAATGTCTTTTATTGCCGTATGAAACCACAAATTAGACCAGTTTGCTCTTTACACAGTAAAACAATTTAACTGATTTCTGTGGCCGTAAGCTTTTCAGTGTACACGTCACTTGCTGTCTGCAAAGGCAGTCCTGCACTCAGTGTTCCTCCTACTTGTGCTGCCACCCACCAGGCAGAGCCTGCTGCTCACCTGCCCCTGCACAACATCGAAGCCGCAAGGCTGAGCAAGAGGCTGCCCCAGCAAGCCAGTAACCTGTCAGGAGTAGTCTTAAGGCTGGGCCCAAGTGCTTAGATACTTGATGGCTGGCTGCACGTGGAGGCATCCTCTCCATCAAGAACCCTGTTTTGGAGGCGTTAACACTTTCATGCAGAAAATAGTGAATAGGGTGGTACTGCTTTTCTGTGCCTCTGAAGATGATGGCCCACTGTCTAGTACACCTAGCTACAATATAAAAACTTACTCTTAAACGTCTCAATTTAAAGCTGAGCTTGGAAAAGTCTCCACAGGTGGTGCATCCCTCAAACTCCCACCGTCACAAAGGTGTAGGGTATTTAGGTCAAGTGCTCAAGTTTTCCTCTTTAAGCTGTTCTGTTACATGCAGAACCTTGAAATAGCTATTATAGATGGGGTTTGATTAGGTTTGCATAAACTCTCTGCCCCGTGATTTGGATGTGAGAAGTCAAATCAAGCATGCTTATCCTCTGTAGGAGTGACCCAACTACCAGATATTAATGAGAGGCAGATAATGCCTCCCTCTCCTTCCACATCAGTTAATAAATACTAAGATTGAACAGTTAGGAACCCTTCTAACCTATTAGCAGGGGAAAACCAGCAAATCTGTACTGAGTTTATTAATAGAATTGTATTTAATCAGACATTCTGGATACACTTTGCACCCCTGTGGGGTTTACTGTTAAAGTTCTCCTATTTAAGGAAGGGGAAGAGCATAGGAGTTTTTATTATTGATGTCATATGTCAAAAGCCTGACCTTACTGCAAATCCCTAGGAAATTACATTCCACTGACATATGGTTTGAAGAGCAGCTAATAAACTAGGTGAAGTTTACATACTATCAGTCCAAATCCCTGTTCCCCGAAGTCTGAAATCCTGTTTGCTTTGGGGAAACCTCTTAATAACATAGTAGGAACAGGTTTCCACTTAATAAACATTCTCTTTAGCAACACCTTGTAAATGCTCTCAACTTGCTGAAATGGAGTTAAGCAAGCATTTTACAAAGGGGTAGATTATCTACTCTCAACTGTTTTCTGTGGAAATACTGTAGATATTGTATCTGACAGCAGTGAAATTTTTTAAGTTTCTTCTCCACCACAGCTGCAATGTAAATGCCTTTTTTTTTTAACATTCTTCTCATGGTATACAATTTCCAACCTTTGCACGAAGTTAATTCAATTATCTTTATATTGTCATCTGACCTGACATTTCTTCACTTAGAAAAAAGCTATGTGTTTTTTGCAGGGATCTAGAGCTGACTTAACTCTTCATCTTGCTCACCACTTTTTCTTCACCAAGAAAGTATTATGAAACTGAGCAGAATTCTTTTTGTGTGTTTGCCTGTTTTTTATGAGGAAGAAAAAGGATATTATTCTGGAGTACGTTCTTAATTAAGAAGTAAAGAGTGTGCGCTGGAATTAGAAGATCCCCACATGAATAAACTCCTTTGTTTTTCAGCTAACTTGCCCCTTACAGGACAGTCAGATTGAAAAAATGTGAATTTATTTGGAAATTATTATTCCTGCAAACAAACACTATTCCTCTGCCATCCATTACTACCTCACACTTGGTTAATTGTCAAATCAGCGATGAAAAATAACCCTGAGTATAATGAATGAAAGGCTTACGATGAATTTATATTGCCTTGATAAATGAAATTAATGTTAGTATCATTGCTGCTTATGGATCAATGGGGGAGACTTCCTTTTTGAGCTTTACTTTCTGGCATATGTTTTCATTACCTTGAGACAGAGGTATATTTTTCTTAGCAGCACTATCAGTTCAATGCCGTCTTACGGTGAGGATATACCCTTTGATGCCTAAAGAGAAACAGAGCTGCAGAACTGCTGCACGTGGTTTTGACACTACTAATGAAGACTTATGACAGGCATGGTTTTGATCTACCACAGGTTGAAACTCTGCTTCTGAGGAGCTGTGCAATATCTCGGCTTTCTTACAGGGGGAAAAAAAAAAATGTGCTTGTACTTAATCAGAAACAAGGTCACTGCCTTGTCAGAGAGTAAAACTGCATGTGTTACCTCCAGCCACCCTCACCCAAATGCTATCAAAGGCCAGATCTTACTATGCCATGCTTCTGAGAGGAAAAGTCGTAAGGGTTTTAAGCTAATGCTGGGACCATAATGTAGAAGTGCACTGCTTTGGATATTTAACTGATTTCCTTTCTCTGACAGTAAGCTACAGCTGCATGAGATCTGCTTTCCCTGAAATCTATGGGCTTCCTCAGACATTTGACTGGATTGTCATTGGCAGCTTGTTGGTAAATGCATCTGGCACCATAAAGTCAGATGCAGAACAGGTGCCATCCTCTGAATCCCAGGGTGTCTTCCATGATCCCTCTCCCCCAAACTTTTTCCTGCTCTTTTTCTACCTCTGAGGATGAATATACATTGCAACAGTTCAGTTACCACTGAGAGCAAGTGAGGGTGGGGAAGTCATGGCGTGCTAAGTTAGCAGAAAGAAATACAGTGCTGCTTTTTTTTTTTGTTCAAATAGTCTGTCTCTACTTGCCTTTTTTTTTTTAACTCCCAATATTTATCAACTCTCTATGCAAATAATTAAGATATTTTTAACAGCGCAACATACAGTCCCAAATCAACCACTGTTTGATATGATTCTGCAGTGGAACATCCCCATTTCTCCTCAAATCACCTTTATAATATCACATCATCTTAATCATGTTGCTAATGACCCTTTTTCCTTCTTTCTCCTACTAGGTCGTTTTTACTACCTAATTCACCCGACCAAGCTGACCTATGACGAAGCCGTTCAGGCATGCTTGAAGGATGGAGCTCAGATCGCTAAAGTTGGCCAGATATTTGCCGCCTGGAAGCTCCTGGGGTACGACCGCTGTGACGCTGGCTGGCTAGCTGACGGCAGCGTCCGCTACCCAATCTCCAGGCCAAGGAAACGCTGCAGTCCTAGCGAAGCAGCGGTTCGCTTTGTAGGCTTCCCTGATAAAAAGCACAAGCTGTATGGTGTCTACTGTTTCAGAGCATACAACTGAAAATACCTAGAGCACAAAAGTTTTAAATTCATTAAGAACATGTGAAAGATTTCTTTTCGATATGAACTCATGCAAGTTACCAAAACTGTGATAAACCTTTTTTACTTACTGTAAAGAGTCATTTTCATAAACCCAACCCATTAATTTGTTTTTTTTTTTTAATATTTTTGTAAAAGTATCATTCCATAGATATTTTAAATTAATATAATTTAATGGAAGCTCTAGGTAAGAAAGTTTTAGAGCCAAATTCTTTAAGCTACATCATCCCAACAAAATATACTTTTCATGAATGGGGCATGCAATAGAGCTTGATGATTGCTAGGGCACAATTATGGAATGTAAGGCTACTCAAAGCAGAAGCTTTTAAAAGCACAAATTTTACATATTTGTATCAGTTTGAGAAATACTGCAAATTGATTATATCAGGAATTTTGAAATAAGATAATCTTTTTTGTTAAAGGGGATCAGTGAGGTTTTGCAAAGAAACCTCACAACAATGTAGGTTAGAAATTAACTATTTTCACTGGTTTCACATGGGTACTACACAGAGCTTAATAAAAGCAGCTAAAACAGTCCACCAAAATAGGACTAGTTTTACAATTTAAAATCTTGCCTTTCTGAAAAATAAGCTCATGGTCCCATACATAGGAACAAGCACAATTAGTTCTCCTGAACATTGCAATTGTGTTTTTGTTGCGTATGTCATTGATGAGGGAGTGAATAATTAACTAATGAGAAAACCCTATTTTCTTCTTTACTCCAATTAAAGATGCCTCAGAAGTGTTGTATTACCTTTGAGTAGCTTTACCGATTTATTTTTAAACTCTTAAAGGCCATTTGCTAAGCAGCATATAGCATCTACTCAGGGCAGTTGTATAAATGAACTGCTGGTCAGAGAAATTGTAAACTTTAGCAGCTTGATTTTACATTAGCCTTTGAAATGTTATTGTCTTAACAAAAGAACATTACAATATTTAATATTTCTTACCTATTTACACATCACAAGAAATAAAAATTAGAAAAAAACCCATTAAAATTATTAAGTCTTAGAACAAGATTATTAAATAAAATCTGAAACCAGCTATTAAGGATTAGAAGAGAAAAAAACCCTTTATTTCCTTACATCTCATTTTTATCTGAACATTGCATCTGTTTTTTAAACTATTGATGAAAAAATCGTATTGCTAGCCCTGAATTATTTAGTTAATCCTCCTTAGAGTTAACAGAAAAAAGTATTGAAATACTTTTCAGTAAATCTGCAGTGGTCTAGGTGGAAGATGTTTACCTATATCTGCCAGTGTCAGAGATAAACATGCACTGTGCATGGTGCCTAGGATTTTCAGAGCTGCCTAAAGCACTAGGTCTTCCCTAAATACCAATTTGAGGGAATTTGGATTTCTGATGCAAACTTACTTTGGATGCAGCAATTATTGGTGCTCATCTTCAGATACCTTAACACAACCAGTTTTTCAGAGAGTGGGTGCTCAAGGCTTTCTGAAAATTTACTACACTTATGGTGTCTCAAGCTGGATATCCAAAAAACAAAGAGGCCACTGATTAAAATTATCTTGGTCTTGAGTAATCTCTTAGGCAGTTCTGACATTCTCTATCCAGTATTGATTCTACCACTTAAAAATGGAGAACTCTTTTTCCTACTCTACGCTTGCTGACTATGAAGATTTCAGAGGACCAATATTTGTATTATGCAAAGTTTTATAGCTTCCCATTGTTGCTGTATCTAAATGAGATATAGTGGTATTTATCCAAGTAGGACACAGGTGGTATGCTTTCATGAACAGTTTGGTGTAGTTATTTTCCCATGGACATGAGTAAATAAATCTCTTTCCCAGAGTGGTTGTGGTCCTGTTTTAAAACTCTGTGAACAAACCAGGAACAATATATGGTACGATTGTGACGGAAAGATACCATAGTGTAAGAGGTATTATATTGGAGTTCATTCCCATCAAGCTCAGAGGCAAATTTCCGTCCTTCTGAGGATATTTGCATCCACTGTGGATATTTGCTCATACTATACAGATGAAGCAATCTTGGTGCCAAAACCCTCATTTTTTTTAATCTACTAGGAATTGGATTTTCTTGAAACTCCATCACTGAGCTATAAATAGAGACTTATTACAGGTCAAGCCCCTAAACCCATGTAATCTTTTCCGAAGAGCTATTTTTTAAATCAGTGTCCATTCCACACATTTTCTCAGGCCATTCAGAACCTTTTCTGAAGGAAGCCTTTGGAGAAAAAATGGAAATGGAGAGAGAAATTGAAAGTATCCGTCCAGGATAAGGAATGGGGTATGCAAAACTGGACCATGACCAAGAGGAATACATGTTATTCCCCCATCCAACCTTCAGAAACATGGAAAAAGAGACAGACTATTTGATAGTCTTTTCTGAAGCTTGGACAGGGAGGTTGTGGGATGGGAAAAGCTATAAGGAATATCCCAGTAGCTACCCCAGCTAGATCCAGAGTTGCTGTAAAGAGGGAAACCTTTTATGCAGCTGGCTCTATCCTTCCCAAAGATCTGCTAGATCTGGAGGAGGCTGCATGGTTTTCCTATTGCACAGAGGTGAAGAGACCCTCATGAATTTTTTTTTTTTTTTACCTCTCCAGGGAAACCCTTCACAGGGTTTCACCCAAACACATCTTTTTTGCAGGACTGGGGATTATATTTTGCCTGCATAAAAAATGTACAAATCCAACCCACTCGTGGGGCTGGCTAAAGTGCCCTCACTGCTAGACCAAAGGCACTGCGGGAAAGGCGAATTCAGCCTTTCACCAACTTCGCAACGCTCTGGAGATGGCTGGTCAGGTCCTAAATCACAGCAATCTCAGGCTTGCGCTAGCTTATGCCTTCTGCGTCCATATCTCTGGGCTGCCACTGTGACAGCCCAGGCGTAGCATCCCTCCAACCCACCCCTGCTTTGTGCATCACCCATACCCCGGGCCGGTGGCTGAGCAGGCTCTGCACCACCCAGGTGATCCCTCAGCTCCAGGGAAAGCCCCTGAGCTCCCAGCTTGGCAGCACAGAGACCACAAGACAACAAGGAATTAGGTCTCCAGAGAGATGCTGAGCTGGCATATGATCACAGATGGCCAAATTTATCGTTCATTTATGCCTGTAAGTTCGCATTGAAGATATTGCTTGCTAGGAATCATATGTTCATGTAACGGAGTCGCAGTATGTGAATTTGCATTCATCATGTTACTTATGAAGAGCCCAATAGTCTAATTTGGGATCAGGCTAGATTTAGATCTGTGTATTGATATACAACATTATGTATTATTATAAAAGATACAGTTAATTGGATGGTTTGATGAAAGTACGTTTGTATGAAAAAAAAATATGTTCTAATGTAAGCAGGTATAAAGAACACAAAAAATGTATGATTACCTGAGAAGTGGGCACAAATAGACAAAAAGACACGAATTCTATTTATTTTTACAGCTACTGACTCCATTTCCTTTTATACTGTCAAATGTCAGGATGTTTTCTTATTTTCGACTAAGCTAGCTAGGTGCTTGGATAAAAACTTTAAAAAGCAGCTTAAGAACTGGATAAAAGTCTGTGCTATTTTCTGTTCATGAAAGAATATTCTATCATTAGAATCAATTCATGTTCTTTGTCATTATCTTGTATTTCACAATGTATCTGAATTTTAATGCCCATGAATTGACAACAATTAAATCATGTTGTTCTTTTCAATATGATGATTTCTCCTTATTGACTGGCCATTCTTCTACATCTGTCCCAGAAAACACAAAAAGAAAAGGAATAGGTCAAAGTATGAAAATACTTACTTTGCCGTAATAAACAACGTGATTACAAGACTAAGGGGGAAAAAAAAAAGACTACTCTGTGAATATGATTTACAATGAAAATAAAGAAAACTGTATTGCAAAGCCTTTGTTTTATGCTTCTTGGAAGCATTTTGAAAGTAGAAATGCAGGTACCAATTTCTTCTTTGTGTTCTCTGCCATCTTCTAAAATAAAATAAAGCATAAATAAGGAAGGCATTTTTTTTTTATGGTTGGTGTTACACTGCATACGCATCACTAGAAATTGGATGTAGAACAGGGTTTCATGTATGGGAAAATTTATGAAATTATTTGTATAATCCTATGGCCTTAGAAATTAAAAACAAACAAACCCCTCTCTTTGTAATGTGCAACAAGAAAGATTTCCAGTGTCAAGCAAAGAATTAGTTATTCAAAGCACTGGGCCAGCTTTTCAGCTTCTGTAATCACACTATTTCTGCATTCTTTTATTGATCTGTGCCAGAAAGTTAACCCTGAAAGACACCTACACTGCACCACTTCGTTGAGAAATACTGATCTTCCAGAAGCTTTCAGTATATCAGCCATGTTTTAAAACAAACGAAAAAGAGCTTAGAAAAACTTGTCACTCAGAATAAAGGAAATCTGTATTACCACTAATGTATGATTAAGATGAACATACTTTTTTTCTAACAATTTAGTTAAAACAGTTTTAAAATGAGTAACATTTCCACTTTACAACATTAAGCAAAAAGTTAAAACCGCCTTTGGTAGAAACAGTCCCTCAATAATCAGGATTTTCATTAATAGCAGCAGCTTCTATTGAATGACATCTCACTATCAAAATAGAGACACTGTCTTCATGTTTGAAAGTGACTGGATTTAAGACTTGATGGAACTACCACAAAACCAGAAATGTCTAGATTTTCACCTAAAGACTTAGTAAATGAAGTAGTAGGCTGCCATTTTATTTAGCCATTCTCTCGTTTACTCACAAAAGATTCCAGCAGCTTTCTGTTCAACACCAGCTTGTTGTTCTTCTTGAACATTTTAAGAAGCTGAATCTTACATATTTGTTAGCCATTTTTTTCCCTTTTTCAGAAGCAGTTACAAAAGTTGAACAAATATGCTGCAGATCAGTAAAATTCCAATGCCATGTAGTTTACTATAAAAAAATGAGACCAGATTTCTCTGGGTTTCAAATCAAAAATACAAAACTAACAAATAGTCCTAATTTTAAGAGAAAGGCACGGTGAACTGGTGAAAAATAATTACTACTGAAAAATAATAATTACTAGTGAAAAATAATTACTTCTCTTCCCATGCCATCAATAGGGATGGTCCCTTTAAAACAGGGGTGATCTGAAAGATTCTTTAAGAAGAAAAAGGAGTCACAACAGAAAGCCCCTGATCTTTCACACCGAGTTTGCCTTTTTGTTATATTTTGCCCAATAATTATTAAGCCACAAGTTTAAATATATAATTTAAAAAAACCCCAACAAATTAATAATAGACCAAGAGTTTGGAAGGGATTTCTTTTTCTTCATCAAGCCTCAAACTGGAAGTAGGACATTCTCGTTAGAAGTCCTTTGAGTCTAAAATTTTCCCCTTTCTTTCTGAGAATGTCTCAATCCATAAAGCCACAACAGGGTAAAATGTAAAGGCCATCTATTTCTTCAATATCGTGCCAGAGGCAAGCAATTGTTTGACTAATAACAACAGTCCTAGCATGGGACTCAGCTAATGAATTATGCACTAGCATATTTTCTAATGTGTCCAGTGGGTATTTAATGGATTCTTTTTTTTTTAAAAGGCCAGCAAACAAAACAAAAATGGTATGCCTTGATACTAGCTGAATAAGAACAGTTTGGGTTTTATCCTTTACTAAAAAGATATATTGTAAGTCATTTCAGCTCCTTACTTCCTACGCTGCTGTTCACTGCGCTTGTATGCATGATGCCATTTGCTTTCAACTTAATTTCATCCTGGTTTCTTTAATAGCTAGAAGAAAATTAAGTTTCTGGTTTTCTTTCATGTAGAAAAACACCAGATTTAAAAATTTTGAAGTTCCAGCTCAAACACAAGATAGATAGACAAATTAATAAGTCTTCATTTCAGCAGAACTGTCTTTTGAATCAATGGCTGCTTCTTACAATGGCAAACTTCAAAATCCCAGCATAAAACAGGAGCCATCAGTGACTATTCTTTTTCTTGACTTTCAAGGATGTTTTTTTGGAGGTTTTAGTTCTTTGTTAGTGCTCCTGATTTGGATTTTTTGATTTTCACCAGCCATTAAAATAAAATTAACAGGAAAACCAGCCCCCCAAAACAACACACACAAAAAACAGAGGAAAAGGATCACAGGAAGAAGCCAACAAGCTAAGAATGCAACAAACTAAGAACAGTGGATGACAGTAATATCTTCATAACGATACTGAAGAATCAAAAACAAAGGAATAGTAATAAGACGTAATTTCACAGTTCCTGGTCTTGGAGAGTAACTTAGCTTCCTTCTGTTGAAGGTTTGCCAGCAGACCCAGGCCCTCTCAGCTCCAGCGTAGCCCCGTGCTCATCACCTTCATGCCACTTTCTTCTCTGTCCTGCACCTTGCTCCAGCCCCAGGAAGGAGAGCCGGGATGGGAATACCTATCGGATAGCACAACAGAGTGTTTGCACTGTGGGAAGGGTGAAGTTGCAAACAGCACAGCTGGCAGGAGCTCTGAATTCACTCTGATTGCTTGTAGAATAGGAGAGCATCTCCTGTGTAATGCCCCAATAAGCCCATTTACTAGAGTTTTGTGAGTGAACATCAGAGACAGGGACACTCACTTGCACACTAGGGTGTCCCACATGCTCAGGCAATTTCTATCATGTTGACTTTCATATTTATGTTATTAATGGTCTCTAGTGGAAGAAATACTTAAACTGCTCACTTGACCCTGCTTATCCTTTCCTTGAACTTAAACATCTGCTAGCTAAGTGTTTCTAAATTTGTGAATATAACGAAAATAACAATGATTTCTTTAGTTAAATGACAGATAAGTGCTGTGCACATGGGCTAAGGTCACAGCTACATATGGCTGCATGTACATTAAAAAAAACCAGTGCAATTAATAGAAGGCGACTATGTGGTTTTGCAGTATATCTCCTGATCATCTCCACTTGAGGTTCAACAAGGCCAAGTGCCGGGTCCTGCACTTGGGTCACAACAACCCCACGCAACGGTACAGACTTGGGGAAGAGTGGCTGGAGAGCTGNAGGGTCTAGAAAACAAGTCTTATGAGGAGCGGCTGAGAGAACTGGGCTTGTTTAGTCTGGAGAAGAGGAGGCTGAGGGGAGACCTTCTCGCTCTCTACAACTACCTGAAAGGAGGTTGTAGGGAAGCGGGTGCTGGACTCTTCTCCCAAGAAACTAGCGATAGGACGAGAGGGAATGGCCTCAAGTTGCATCAGGGGAGGTTTAGATTGGACATCAGGAAGAATTTCTTTACTGAAAGAGTGGTTAGGCATTGGAACAGGCTGCCCAGAGAGGTGGTGGAGTCGTCAACCCTGGAGGCGTTCAAAAAAGGTGTAGACGTGGCACTCCAGGGCCTAGTTTAGGAGTCATGGTGGTGTTAGTTGATGGTTGGACTTGATGATCTTAGAGGTCTTTTCCAACCTTAATGATTCTATGATTCTATGATTCTATGATTCTTGTCCTCTGTCTTGTTTTAGAGGGTAATTTTGGTGTGCATGAATTAGGATCCCTTTGGAGGAAACTAAATTGGAAGTTCAAGCTGAGGTGGACATCAAATGCATCCCAGCCGTAAGGGGGATACAAGGGTCTGAACTAATCCTTGATCCTTCAGACATATTCAAAACACATCTATAGCGTGGATTTTTGTCTTAGGGCCCGAACTAAAATCTAGCCTGTTAAAGAAAAGCCCTATAACTTACACTGTGCAGATGCAGGAATCTCAGCACTAACTGCTCCAATCTACTGAACCACTCCTGTTGCATTGCATTACTTGCCCACACAGACACAGCGCAGGTGGACAACTTGGAGTGCTGTTTACAAGCATGTGGCCACAGGGACAACAGCCCAACAGTATTTACTAACAATTTTAGTTCTCAGCCACCAGGAGTATTGGATACAGCACGCTTGTACCTGTAATACAGATCTCTCCCAAGTTCTGGTGGAGTCAATAAGGCTGCCGTCGTACCCAGTGAGGCTTATGGAGGGTTTTGGTTTGACATGTATCTTTATACCTGCAAGTGCTTTGTGTACAGAAATTAATAACATTTTCTCTTCTAAATTTCATAAAAAGAACAAACATATCGTGAATTGTTGTGTTTGAGTGGTGTGTCCAGCTGGAGACACATGCTGGATCCTCCCTTCTGCTCTGAGTCTTTCATGCCCAATAAAAGGGGTGGAGCGGAAGAAGTGGCTGGCAGTGGTCAGTGTTAAGTATCAGACAGTAAAAACTGGTGAAACAGTTACTCCAGTGCAGGCAGTTTGGAGCACAGTCACAAGACTGCCCTCCAAAGCCCACTCTCCCTTTTCCAAGGTCTCCTGTAGGGAAGTATCAGGGTTGAAATATGGTGGTAGTGTTGTGGTCAGTCTTGGACAGCGAGTGTACCTCAAAGTACATAGATATGAATGAAGGAAGCAGCCTGCTTTACCTAACCTCTCCCAAGCTGGACATTAAAGCAAACGGCTCCCAAACACATTCTCAGAGCTAGGAAGTTTCAAAAATATATTTTGAAAATGTTTGTGCACAGCCTGTCAAAATGAAAATACAAAAATAAGGGATGAGAGTAGCTTTCAGGCTCATCAGACTGTGTCCCAACCTGACAGTGCTAAACTGCGATCATATTGCTTTCATCAAGACGTTATATCTTAATCAGCTCCAAAAGATCCAGGTAATCTGGTTTCTGTCCATCCATTATAGAAAACTAACAAAAATTTTCTTTGTTTAGTTATCAATGCAGCACAACATCATTAGCATGCACTGAGTGTTGCTTGTGTGGAAAGCCAGTTAAAATAAGATTTTATGCTGTTACTGACTGCAATCAAGTATAGCTGAGCTTTACTGCATCAGCTTGTCTCAAGGGAGTTTCCTGGGATATTTAGTTCTGAAAAATACAGTACTCAGCACAAAACTAACATTCGGGATATTTTTAACCCTTCCTTTCATTTCTCTGCTTCTTCGATCTATAGGAACATGTTCACCTTTATTACAGCAAGAGGTGACATCCTAATGCACAAAAATGGCCTCAGCTAGAAAACACAGAGCTATGAAAAGGTTTTCAATTCCCACAGCTTTTCCAAACATCAAATTGTCTCAAAGATAATTACCATAAAAAGAGTGCATCAAGAATTGCACCAGGAAAGCCTGTCTTTCTGGTTTTTAAAACGTGACCTTCAAGGCTGAATACTTCCAGAAAAATGGTATCTACATCTAAAAATTTCTAAAGATAGCATATAAATCTTGATCTGCTCTGGCAAAAAGAAAATCATTTGCACATACATCCTAAAAAAATAAACACCCTACAAAAGAAACACACTGTGTTTCTTTATGATAGTTCTCAATCATAATTAATATTACTTAAATAGGTGTTCATTTTTCCAATGCATTTTTCAACACTGAGGTTTCCCCACCAATCCACATTACAAATGAACTTGATCATTTTCAGCCAATTCTATGATATATTCTTTAAAAAGACTTTTCTCAGGTATGTGTAAGCTGCAGTAGCAATGCAGTAATCAGCTGTGCAAGGTTAACTGTACATGGAATTCAATCAGGCTTTTTAGAGGGAATTTTTTATTTCTCACAGACCAGCAGATTTTTAAATAACACATAATAGCACTATTTTCAGAAACATGGGGATCAATGTAAATAATAATGCAAATTTGTATTTGGATTATCTTTACTTCTAAAAGAGTTAGACCTCAAAAAAAGAAAAGTTATCCTGTATAATGTTAAACTAACAGCTGAGAAACTAGGGATGGAGAGTCACGTGGGGATCAGGGCACTTCCACGTGAGTTCTGCTGCCCCAGGCGGGTAAGTGCCCAGTGTGGGAACAGACACACCAAAACATCCGCTAACTGGGAAACTCCATCCCCCAGACCTGCCTCACAGTACCAACAGAGCAGGAAACATGTCAGCTTTCAAATGCTGAAGAGAAGAGCTCCTAGACAGCTTCATCAACAAAGAAATAAAATAAAATATCCAGTATAAATATTTGCATTTGCTTTGGATACAGATAGCTGAATCACTGTTTTTAAAATACAACTAAAGCAAGAGGAGTTGCAGTGGTATGGATGCAATATTTCTCCACCCTAAACTTTTTCAAAGCCTGGTGACCACTGGAGACTAAATTACGAAAAGCCTTGTCTGAGAGAAACCCATCACACCGCTCAGCCCAGACAACTTAATGGTATTTCCAGACCTGTGCAGCAGTAGATGTGCACGCCTGTGTGGGTTTTACCACAAACTGCTCCACTAGAGCTGCTTAAATTTAATCCTTTATGAACACAGGCCTATCTCTCAGTGTCCTTTAATTTAAAGACATAGCCATAACTTAAAGCTTTGCAGCATATCCTGATGGGTCAATACTTTACATCAGTGCACTACATAAATTCAGATGAAATATCTCATTAACACAGATCACTATGGCAAGATTCACATCGCCTGGGGTCATCTGCTCACCTGTTGCTGCTCGAACATGAAAATAAGTATAACTGGCCATTAAGACCGCCAGCAACCCATGGAAGAGTCAATGCTTGCAGTGCAAAATATATTGCAATACAGAAACTGAGCACACACATTTCTGACACCCCTTCCCACCACTTTATGCCATGCTGGCATGACATTGCAGTCCGCACCACCATCTTGCCTCTGTGAGACCACACCAGGGCTAAATTCATAGTCAAACTGGACATTGCAATGCTGAGTTTAGGCAGGTACCTTGGAGGCACGCTGTCCACAGTTGAGCTCCTTGGCGCTGAGTTAGGCTGTCCCTTACCGCACTCCCAATTCCTGGAAGAGGAATCTCTCAGCAACATGCTCCTGAAGAGGCAGCACCTTGAACAGGCAGCTGCCTAACCTGGGAGCTGCTGAGAGGGAGAAGTAAGACCTAATCCAGGTCTCTGCAGGAACTGCAGGAAACCAAGCAAGCCACATTTGCAAGCCTCTCAAAAATAAGTAAATAAGTATGAAAATGAAATAACCCCAGGCACTCACCCAAATAGTCCTGCAACCCAAGATACCTACTTTAAAATTCCTCTATCACCTGATTTGGTACTAAGATGTAATTAATTTTTCTGCTTTTTCCTAAAAATGCCTTATCAGGAAAAAGGGGCCAAACAAAGATGGAAGAATGGAGATGGATGGACACATGCAAGTGTGCATGCACATATTGACAGTGCTAGGGCTCTCACCCCAGTGGTTTTACCTGGACAAAAGGCCTTGTTTTAAACTTTTCCGAGGTCTTGGCTTAAGTCAGGGCTCCAAGTCACTTGAAGGCATCAGAAAAATTGCATTTTACATGTGCTCAGCAGCAAAAATATGTCAGCAGCTGAGCACAGAGGACAGTCCAAGTGCCTCGCTGACCCCACCAGTGGCCATGCTGAAGGGCAGCAGGATTCCCCTCCTCAACCAAGGGCAAGGACCACTTTAGAGGTAGGGAAGTGCTGTCAAGTGGGAGAGCAGAGCAAAAGCACAGCCCCTGTGCAACTGCACTGCACAGCACCTGGAATTGTAACACAGACCGGCTGGCACATTAGATACCTAGAAACACGGGGCACGTAAGTGTTTTGTGTACCTCAGTCATTGCTAAAGATTCACGGGACTGGCAACAACACAGATGTGTGTTGTAGCAAAATCCCAGATACTCACTGCATTTTAAGGATAGTTCTGGTCTTGCCCAGCAGCATGTTGAGTTTATTCTGGAGAGGAAGTCCCTTCTTCTTCTCCATCACTTTTAGTGTTAGAAGCTACCGACGGTTACAAGGTTGACTTTGAGCTACCTCGAGAGTTTTTTCCAGAGATAAGCACAATCTCTGTCTTGGTTTCCCAGCTGGAAGCAGATTTCAGGGTAAGTCTTAGAAAGACTTAAAAAAGCCTTCTCCACACTTTTCTGAATAACCTTCATCAGTTACAGAAGGTTGAAGACAAGGCCTTGGGAAGAGCATCAATACCAAAAGAGAGCTTTGAGTAAAAGCCCAGACAATCACATTAAAAGATGCTGAAAACCTGCTCAGAGACAGTGGCAATTTCTAATTACTTCCCCCCAATAGCCTCACATTGATTTTTGCCTGCCAAGTGAGATAAAAGTCTGGCTTGCCTGTCCAGCTTTACTATTTTCTAAGTAGACCAAGTATTGCAGCAGTGAAGTTGTGGCAGATAAGGACCAGAAAAAATTTAATACTATTTGTGTGAACTATATAAAACATTATCGATCATTCCAGTGAGAAAATGCGTGGAAGAAAAGCAAGAGAGCAAAGCAAAGATACAAAGGAGATTGTGAGGTCTTACAGCTAGACTTGTCAAGCTTCACCCACTGCATGCAAGACATATACAGGACTTTCCTCACTTGCAGCTGCTGGTGGGGCAACACCTTTTTTACGTGTGAAGCCACACACACCTCAGCCTCCTGTCTGCACGTGAGCTGAAAAGGCCCCTGCTCAGAGGTGTATTTCAGAAAAAATTGTGAAAACTTGTACCCCACAAAGTAATTATTTCCATGCATACGGTAACTGTCTCCTTTGTGACTGCACTGGGGACAAAATTCATGAATGTCCGTGGAAAGACAAGGCCATGACCAATTAACAATTCATATCTACTCTTGCATTGTTTTTTAAACTTCATTTCCATTACAAATTAGGCAATCATTTCAGCCCAACTTTGTAGCAGAAGTCAATCTAAGTCATATCCAAAACCATAAACACTTTTATAAAAGTCTTGGCTGAAACTGTATTTAGCAGCACTAAAAATTATATCTAGGAAATGTGACTTAGATTTATGAATGAGAACTCTGAGATAAAGCATCTGAGCAGCACTGCTGAATATTTCCATTGTGGCAGGGATTAAAAGTCCACATTAATAAATCCACCACATTTCCTAAATGCAAAGTAATGGTTTATTAATCAGAACTCTTTAGTAAGAATTTGTTGCAATGATTTGTCATAAAGCTATAACATTTGTTCTGCTGTTTAAAGATTCCCTGCCCATTTGGTAAATGACTATTTATAAGCATTAAAAATGCAAAGCAGTATGTATATTTCATTGTTTCTTTCTCTGAAGCTGACCTAACTTACTGGGTGAAAAAAACCAAGCTCAGCATTTCAGTAACACAAGGACAAGGACTCTGAGGTATCTCTGCCCCACCAAATTGTATTCCTGCACAAATTACTCAGGCTTTTAGTCCTGATGCATAGGAGTAAGTGGCCACCCAGCTTGGAGAAAGTCAGCAGATGAACCTGAGAGACACTGCTTTTTGTCTAGACATAGCTGTCGTGGGAATGGGGCAGCAGCTAACTGCACAGGGAGGCAGCCACAGCCCCTCTGTCCCCTTCTCTGCAAATATTTGCTTGTGTGGCCAATGGGGATACACAGCCAGTGCTCATCGTCTTCTCCAGCTAAGGGTGCAAGCAGGCAACATGCGTTGTGTACACCCACGGCTTGTGTTCACGTGGGGGCTGGCACCTCCAGCAAAGCCATGTGGGACAATGAACGCTGCCATGTGATGTTCAAGCCTACAGGGATCACGTTGCACAGCCCAGCTGTTCAGCAATAGCCCCAGAGTTACACTTTTCTCCTCAATCGCTCCTACTGGAGGCTCCTCCAGGTCCTGATGGATTATTGATTTTTGAGCCAGAAAATGAAGTATTCAACATTTTAGTCCTCTAAAAGTGACATTAATGAGCTATATTGAACTAAATGTAACTTCCTTACAACTCTTCCAGTATAACATCACATTTCAGTCTTTTTCCAGGAACCATGATCAGGAACTTGGTTTTGTTTCTTGGAATAACTGCAGTACAGCTTCACAAGCTGCACAGAACAGCTGAACAGAAACCCTCAGATAAAATAAGAGGTGTTGCCTCTTTTTGGGACAACATTATGAGCATCCAAGTATTTAAGTAGCTTACAGAGAGCACTGATAGTAAGAGATGTTTTAAAGCTCGCTAACAGCAGCTAATCAGCTAATTACACAAAGCAATTTGGGCCTGACTGGAAGCAGATATGCTGAACTGTGGTTTCCTAATAGGAAGAGTAAACAAGATAACTGTGAAGTAGTACTTACCTACAGATTAGCACAAGCAGAGACTTTGGAGAGAGACTGGTGTTGTCCAATCCTCCCCATTCATCCAAAACACCTCACATCTCATAAAGCTGTGAGTTTTGTTATACCTTTTCCTACATTTTTGTTTCAATTATAAAAGGCATTGTAATTCTTGGCATTATAGTTCTTGGCATTATATCAAATATACAAAATACAGTATTTCAATGCAATTTGCAAGTGGCCTAGACAAAGTTTTTTGGCCAAGCTCTTCTGTGACATATGTCCACCTTATATGACCACCGTCAAAATAGCAACTTCGGTTATAATGGTGATGACAGGATGGGAAGAGGTGCCTTTAGTCCTTTACTCAGCACTTTCTCAGATGCTCAACCAGGAGCGGAGGCCCCCTTGGTAAGTCAGTGTGAGGACATCTCTAGTATCCCCCCACGTACTGCAAGCATTATGGGAATACAGAAAAATACAACAGCTTGCAGGCACAAGAAAGACAAAATTTACTGTTTTAAAAGGATGTCTCTGTTAACTTTCAGATTAAAATGCATTAGCTTTGTGTTCTCTATTTCAAGCTGGGACAAAATCATTTTAAGCAGGTAGCTAAGCAATAGCTGCCATCCTTTATAAATGAGACTGGAGGGGTAGAAGGGGCTGCTTCCACTTCCTTGCAAAAAGTGGTCTTTTCTTCAATTTCTGTATTTGTGACAGGGTGAGTGGGACCCACAGCAAGGAGGATGAAGGCGAGTCTCAAGGTTTACCTGCAGTGGGAGGGCTTTATCCAGTGCACATGGACAAACCTGGGCCAGTGATGCTGGGCACGCATGTGACTTGTGCCATCACATCGCAGCCCGAAGAGCGGGAACTTAACACGTGGGGAATCTGCATGGGGCCCAATGCCACTCATTTGACCCAGAAAGCCAAAGCTGCTCACAGGAGCCATTGTCCAAACACCATGTTACCGGTGCTGGTACACAAGCATGAAGTGTAAGCAAGGTAAATTCAGGGCAGGGAGGCCAGCCAAGATCATTTTCCAGTCTCAGCTCTGTCTTTACAAAGCATCGAAGCCTCTAACTGCGGCTCTTGGGAATGGGTCACTCGATAATTATGAGGCTTAACCTAACCAGCAAGGGAAAAACCAGGGACAGGTCTAAATTTAGTACTCAGCTCAGTACCGTTCCCCAAGTACCTAATTTAGACCTGTTCCTGGTTTTTCCCTTTGCTGGGTTAGGAGAGGAGAGCACTGCCAGAGCTGGTTCAGCTGTAACAAACTAAGCAAATCCAAACCTTTAATCCTCGTACAAAAGACCTCTTTATTTTTGAAAAAAAAGAGTGCTTGTCCTATGATCTTTTATACATCCTCTTTGTGTCTATGATGCTATGCATTTTTTTTCCTTAGATAGGGTGTCCTTTCACTATTATTCTGCTTTTCAGTGAGGAGGTAGAAAAGGACAGCAGGCTTATTTAATGTGCCCTCCCAAGGCAGTAAAACATTTCCTCCTCTCCTTTTCCAGCGGTTCACGAGTAACAGAGACAGTTTGTGAAGATGTAGTCTAAAACTTCAGGGTTTTCTGTAGGGCCATTTGTTTGACTCAAAACCCACGATGTATGTCAAGCCCACGACATCATGTTCAGAGCCAGCAATTTAATGGAAATTGTTTTAAGTTTTTATTTCCTACCACAGGCTTTCTGAAGCACTCTCAGAATTTTCCTTTCAGGTTAAGCTAAAGCTGTTCTGTACAAATATTTATGTAAGGGTGTGAAGGGGGAATCACCTTCTGCGCTCCACCCAACAAAAATTTTGGAAAAAATGATGCATTTTTGGTAGTCCATTTTAAACATGTGGACAAGGGCAGTCTTTGACTGTGTTTTAGTTGCTTGCTGGCTGGCATCCACTTCAGTCTTTGCCAAAATAAAAAAACCCAGAAAATATGATATTTTTTAGAAGCTGAAGGAGAAAATATTTTCCCTCACCCCTTTAATATTTTTCTGAGTTTAAATGTACGGCTGTCTGTAAAAGTACGACTTCTGCTCAGGAAGTCAGATCTAGACATGAGTAAAACACTGCCCCAATCAATTACAAGAAAAATGTCTTTTAATGATGTTTCTACACCACACAAATAAAATAGGCTGTTCCTGTAACATGCTACAGCAGGCAGGGATTCCTTATTGCCTCTGATTTCTCAGAAAAGCATGGGGAGGGATAGCTCATCGTTAGGGGCCACAGAGCTGAGCAGGTATCGTTTCTGGAAGGGGAGGAGAAAGCAGAGGCCAGTTCTGCACATTTTTTACTTGAGGCCTGGGGAGTTCGGGATCCTGACACTTCTGTCTCCATACTTAACTCCTAACCTGTTTTCCCTTTTACTTTCTTTAAGTTTACACCATTACATTGGATTGACTTCAGCTGGGGTTTACTCTGATTGATACCCAACCAGATGAGCAGCAAAAAGACTCAGGTCCCAGAAGATCTCACTAGATAAACAGCAGTCCTTCAAAACAAGGTCAGTATGGAGCTCAGCACTATGACACCCTCCAAAGTGGGCTCAAAATTGGTTTTGTTTCTCTTCTGTTGTTTATGGAAGGTGAATGTGGGAAAAAAGTCTGATATTTGCAACTACCAGATAACACCACAGAGGTAAATGACTGCTGCCACCTCCCAGGGTAACTTTGAAGCCCTGCATATGCTATTAGCCTTTTTACCTTGATCATTGCATTGCACGGATGGCTTTTGAATTACTGATGTTTGGAATCTGTCACTGAAATGGAAATTTGCTGAGACACATTGTCTTGTCAGACTCTGATTGTCCATTGGACGAAGCCATGATATAATCCTGCGACCTTCCTGAAGGACAGCAGAGTCCCAGCCGCTGGTCCGATCTCTGTGTGCTGCCAGACCTATCGTACATTGCACTTAGCCAGAGGGAAAGGGAGGGACATATGCACTGAGGCTAATGAATAAAAGAATGAATGAAAACTGAGTCAGGATGTGCTGTTTAATTCCCACACTTCATTTATTGGCTTAATTTATTTTTGAACTCACATGGTTATAACGCTATGTCAGTTCATGCTCATAATGAGTTTAGATCAGTATTTAAGAACTTCACTTTGAACATATTTGAAACTCCTGTTACATTATGTTTGTATTGAATTAGTGACAGACTTCTAATGTAAAAAGTAATTATAATGAAAACTTGGCAATACAAAACCATAGTTTCAAGGCAAAATTTCAAAAAAGAGTCTGTTCATTCTTCTCTTACTCCCCAAAAGAATAAATATTATGCCAAACAAATTCTAAAATATTGTTTTAATCAGATTGAGACTGATTAGTTTGATGGAATTTGTCATTTGTGGAAATTCTCCATCGGTTTAAATTAATTTCCTAGACTTTAAATCAAAATCAGATGACTTTTTAACAAATAGCACTTAACAAATAATTAGGATAGAACTGGAAGTCATGACATGAATTTTATGGTTTCGTGGAGTCCAAACTCTACATGAAAGATAATGGAAATTGTCCCTTCTGAACTGATAAAAGCTCCATAGCCTTAATGGTGTTTATGAAGGCAGGAGGCGTTTCTCAGCTGATATCTTTCTGACCAGCACTGGGGCTTTCCAATCAAGTCAGGAATCCACAAGGACTGAGGGAAAAATACAGTGGAAGTCTGCCGGGATTGGGCCAGAAGAAAGGGCCTTGATGAAAAGTGAGTTCTGCAACAGAGTACAGATGGGGAAAATTGGCCTGAGTGGAACAGACAACGTAACTCCTTTACTGTCATAAAAGTGCCACAATAAAAGCCTAACTCACGCACGGTGAATCCATGTTGCCATACCTACTAGAGGCAATTTGGGGATTGGTATTTCTTTGCAATGGCTGTTCTAGCTGCAGCACCTGTGTACCACTGTACATAGAAAACCAAGCTAGCACAGTCTGAAAGGAAAAAAAAAGAGACCAGGCTGGGATGTGGGTGAAGGTTCGCGTGTCAGCATGCTTTATTTAAAAAGAAAAAAAACAGAACAATTCTTGTTTTCAGGAATAATGGAACTTTTCAAACTCAAAATTTCTCATTCCCCCTGTTCACCTTTTGGGAAGCTGTCATAAGGGGGAAAAAGGATTCCCATAACTTCTCCAGTTCCTTAGGAAAGTATATGCTTACTACAAACTCATCTGTTTGATGGCATCTCTGTATTTGTTGTCCTGATTCTTGCACAGTCTTGAAATGACTGAGAATAGAGTGTACACAGTTTTATCCAACCTGGCCATGGACAATTTTTCTCGTTACCGTCCTGGAGAGCGCTTGTGCAGAGGTTTGTGCTCCAGACTGCACGGAGGCTGACCGTTCTCCAGGCCCGTGCCAAAGAAAAGAGGGAGGAAGAAAGGGGATAGAAGAGTGCATTTCACACCACGGTGAGCACAGCTGGTGTACCCTAGCAGCTAGTTTTACAACACTGATTTGTCACATACTTGTCCTTAAGTCTGATTTAATCAGTTTTACCTGGAATTAGGAACAACCGCAGAGACAAATAGTTTTCTGGGGATATTCAAGGACATATTTTCCTGCACAATGGACATATCTTTGTGAAGAAATATCTTTGTGAAGCAGCACAACCTCGTGCCTAGAAGGGCTGGTCCTGCAGGAAGGCAGAGCTCATTGGCTGTGATGGAGCACCCTACTGATAAAGCAAATCCCACCGCCTCTGCAAACTGAGCCATGCCCTCACATGCTCTGTCTTTGGCTCTAAGGATCCACCACACAGTGCTCACTCCAACATCTTGCTGTATGGGACAGCCAGGGGCTGCTTTTAATTGCAAGCAGAGTGCAGAAAACAAAAACAAAACCTAAGTTAAACAATCCAGGATAACTTGTCAGCAGATTGCCTAATGACAACATCCTTAAAGGCAAACTCATCACAGTAAAGCAGAATTTTCTTGCCCAGATACACAGCCCACAAATTTTAGTTCCCAGAGAAGTGGATACAGGTGCTTCCAGGTTTCTGGTCTTGGTCAGTCTTCGGTTCTCTGCCATAGTTTGAGAATGCATCTCCTGTCTGGATCCTTTAAGGTTCAGTTGCCTTAAAAACTCTAGGTCCAGTGCTTGCTCTGCTGGCTGAATCATCTCCTTTCTGGTTCTGCAAAGCCTCACAAGCAGTGCATGCTTGTATTTTAACCTAGCTATATTTCCAATGTAGACTTGTGAGGGTTCCAAGTACATGCAGAAGACTTGGGTTAAGAAAACAACAGCAAAACCTGTGTTAGTTTGGATTTACCTGATACAGAACAGCACAAGTCCTCTAAATATTATTGTTCTGACACAGAGTGTAAGCACCCTTGAACACAAACCACAGCAAAACATAACATTGTGCTGGACTATCATATATGTCAGCTTTAAGTGCTGAAGACCAAGGTCTCAGCTGAACCTCAAATGATTCATTGCATTGTGTATGTGGCTCAGTTTTCGTTGGCACCTATGTTCGGCTGAATAATGTTTTGGTTCAGTAGATTATTTAATGAAAAAGGACAGTGGTAAGACTTCTCAGAGACTGATCATAACAAAGAAAATGAGGGGCAAAGCAGAGGAATGCAGCACTGTTCACATCTTTTGGTTAAAAATCAGAGTTTTTAATTCTGACGTGCCAGCTCATGAGATATGCCACCTTCAAAAACGCAGCAGCATTCAGAAATCGGACACCTGTCAAAGAAAGATAGCAAAGACCACCCGTTTGTGAAAGAAAACTTACAGCCTTGAAAATTCAGCAAATTTCTATTACTCATACTGTCAACATAAGTGCCTGCAAGTAGCTCATCTTGTATCAAGTGCACTGCACAACAAAATAAGGTAAAGAAATCCTTGTTCTCCTCTTGATCAGCACAGTGTCAAGAGTTTAGGAGATAAAGCAACCACTGTCCTGGGAAGGGTGGAATCTCTTTTTCAAATGGTATTGCTTCATTGCAGAAGGCCAAGGAGGCGGACATCCTGCTGGGAGTC
>WAAD01022308.1:77584-95473 GCA_013389945.1 Fregata magnificens | reverse complement strand
ACTTCCCTGGGCTGTAGACCTACAAGCAGGGTGCAGCGGCCTTCCTGCGCGCCCTTTCATGCAAACTGCCGCACAAACTGCTGCACCACGCCCATCCTGATGTGCACACGCCCTGTTTGCCTGTCCTGTTCACCGCACTCCTCGTCACTAGCGCTCCCTAGGGCCTTGTCAAAAGAATCACTGGGGTGGTCAGGATCATTAGGATGACTAGGATGCAGACATTTACACTGAAAACAAAGCCACCTCATTTAGTTAGAACAACTTCCACCCCTCTCTGAACTCTTAAAAAATGCAGAGATACATTTGCCATTTGTAATTTTAAAATGAGAATGAAGACAATGTAAGAAATCCATTCATTGCAACTGTTAGTAGCTCAGCTATTTAATATTAAAATTCTTTTAGCATCTTTGAAACTTATCTGGTACCTGAAATTTATTACTACTCATTTTACAGTTCAGATCACTCCCCACCATAAACCACTTCTAATAACACTTTGAAAGCATTCCGTGGATTTATTCTCTGTAGAGGACGGACCAAGCCTTGGAATCTTCCTTTCTAAAAAGAGAACCTTGATCAAAATTTTCTGATACAGCTCAATCTTCCCTGAGTGTCTCTTTTTATACCTCAATTATGTTTCAGTTCTGGCAGGCTTCCTGCTTCTAATATGTCTGAAGAAGTTATTAGCTTTCATGAGCTCAGCAAGTTACTCCTCAAAATCTTTTCTGGGCTTATGTTCCTCCCCCTGCCTCATTTAACTTATTAGGGTTGACATTCCCTTCTACCTTCTACGTTTGGACACAAGATCCACTTTTATACAGTGAACTTTTTTTTTCTCCCCCAACTACATTTAGTTTGCTCTTTAACTACCCTTGCTTTTTTTCATTATTTTTTGATTTATTTTAATGGACAAGGAGAATACACTTACTGAGAATCTACTATGACATCTTTAAGCAGTCTCCACACTACCAGCAAACATGCCACTCCTTTTACTTTCTTGCAATTAGCTTCTCTACTTTTATGTATCTCCTCCTTGCAAGGTTTAATACTACTGTCAAGGTGGTTTATTTATTTTAAAATCAGGCATTCATATTTGTTTATCCTACATTTTATTTCTAATACTTATAATCTTGTTTCCTGTGACCTAAATATGAAGAACAGGAGAAAAAAAGAGGAGGAGCACTATGGGAATAGGCAGGAGGAATGGCAAACAGAGGGGAGCAACAGTGAGCAACCAGCTCAAACTAAAGAAAATGAGCTGAAGCTTTCAAGAACTCTTTCTACAGCAGTCTAAACAGGGAAAAAAATGAGAAAGTCATAGCAAGACACAAACCAGAGAACAGGATACAGCTAGGTGAACATACAGTAACAAGTTGCTCCAGCAGTTCGTCAAAATAAGAGGTGGTTTTAAATTATGCCATGCTCTAGAGTAGTAGCAGTTATTTATAGGTTTATAGGTTATTCTTAGGCCTTTCTCCAGTGAAATGCCATTTAGTCAAATCTGTGTGGGGAAGTATAAGTCACCAAGTGCCCATGCAGCTTCATTTCATCTTCCCAGGTGTTTGGGTGGAAATTCAAGACAATGTTTTAGGCAAAGATCCTCAGAAATTGAGTCTGGTCTTTACTGCTGCCAATAATGGCTTGGCAGAAGAGTTACACAGTCGGTTTTGGTCTAGCTGTCAATTTTTACGAGCCCAGTTTAATATTCTTTCTTATTTCCTATATTTCTACATAGCAATTTGAAATTTAAATATCACCAAGTGAATGCATATGCAATCTGTTCTATAAATAAAAACGTCTGTAAAATACTGCATAGTTTCCTCTTTCAAGCTGTGAGATAGAAAGGCATATTTTACGAGTTGTCAGACACCACGTCTGACATGATCAAATTACGATCAGTCCAGGCTTAACCATAATTTCTAAAGATAAACAAGGTTTGAGGATTTTTTTCTTAGATAAAGCTCATCACTTCTTTGCAAAAGGCACAGACCTCACCCTGGCAGTTGACATGTCAGCCATCACCTGAGCACAGCAATCTTGAAAGGAGGATGAAAGGTTCTGAAAGCTATCTCAGATTATTGGCATACAGTACCTGGTCCTCCAACTACCAACAACTCTAAGCTGTCAAGGCATCAAAGTGGTCTGCTCAGCCAACACTGACAAGTCCATCACAACTGATCTAGAGGATGAAGGGAACTGAAACAGGATTCAGCATAAATTTTGGCAGAAATTCTTCATCAGGGAGGATGATCTCAGCACAGGCTGAGGATAAGTACCTTCTGGAAGGTGAGAGATTGTTTTCATGAGAAAACAGCCTGAAGCCAAACTTAAAAAACCCTAAGGTTTGCACGGCATGGATCAAAGTGTCCTATGATTTTGAAGTGCCAAGTAATAGCCATTACTGCAGCAGGGACAGAATCCTGCCACCATGGAGTTCAGAATCACATCAATTAAATTTAGACAACTAGGGATATTTCTGAAAATTCAACTCAGGACCTTTGAAAGGAACAAAAACCTTTTTCTTAGGTAGAGTTATGTTTTTATCAACCCACTGACCAAGTGCAGCCATGGCATGCAGTCGCTATCTGAGATAAACCATAAAAACAACTCCTGACCAAGTAATGATCTCAGCCAATCCATGGTATTTCCTATGCAATGCCTGTATGGAGATATATAAAGTAGGCATACTGAAAATGAAAATCCACATACAGAAATCCCTCCTAGTGGAGACTGATGAACTCTGTTGACAAGGTTTACTTCCAAAGATAAAATCTCCAGCTACAGCAACGAAACCCTCTAAGTCCTTTATCACATGCAGGACCTCGTCTGTCCTCTGCTTGAAGAGAAGTGTCGTAAGTTAACAAGTTAAGTCTTTCACAAAAGATTTCATGTCTTTCAGCAGAATCAATGACTGTGGCCAGGGTGATGAGTACCCACTCCGGGGAGGGCATGCTTCTATCAAAGGGGTATTTGTAATGAAGCCCAGGATATAATTTTTAGTTTGCTAGGGCCAAAACAAATTTCTTCACAACATCAGTAGAAAAATAAATATGCTAAAACTGTTCAAAATCTTATACTCAGTGAGCAAAGAAGCCCTGATAACCAGATCAACAAAACTGGAACAAGTAGTGTATCTTATCTGCCAAGCTGCCAGACATTTTGTGGTCATGGCTGTGGAACTTAGCCTATTTACTTTTCGTCACTGCTGCTCCTGAAAAGACTAAAGGCAAAGGTCATCACAGAAAGACTCTGAATTACATGATATCCACTATTCTCTTTCTGGTGCACTATTCTCTGTCTTTCTGGTGTTGAAAGGTAAACATGTTCGTACATGAGAAGCCACGTGGTTGTTCTTCAAATTGTTAGCCAACATGGTTCTGTTTCTAAAGAGAGTATTCATGTTAATCTAGGGAATGATAAGAGCAGCAGAACAGATGTTTAGAGACACCAAAGGCCATGTTAACACTGTAGAAGTACCTGTGCTGACAATCCAGTTGGCTAGAGAAGCACCTAAAGTGTCCCAAGAGATTTCAGACAATCATGCAGGCTGTGTCCAAAATCAACACCATGATAGAGAACAGAAAAAATATGGAGCATTGTCATTTGTCTTATTACCTTTGCCTGCTGACTATCCAGGACCAACAGGTAGAACTGGTGTCAAAAGGCCAACATGCACCTTCATAGTAGCCTCAGCTGACATCCGGAACACTGGTCAACAGATGAAGAATGACCTCTGCATGTTTCATGCAAGGCAGAATCATCATAGAGTCAGTAGTTTAAGTACACAACAGACAGACCAGTAGAGATGTCAGATGTGAAGCCTGTCATCTCACTAGAAGGCTGAAAAGAACTGAAGCACAACAATCACAGACAGGAAGATCTTAATGGCAGAGCTATACTGAGAAGCACTGAAAAGCATGCCTTATTTCCCAACTAATAAAACAGACAAACTTAGAAGATCTTTAATGAGCTGAACTTGCCCCAAAAAAGGAATGAAGCATTCCTAGTTTCATTGCATACCATGAATGGTGAGAAAAGGTCATCTCAGTGCACTGAGATCCTTGCCACCAGAAGCAAAAATGACAGCTGGAAATCCACTGAATGCCTGAAAGAATGTGAGCTTGCAGGGGTGACGTACATGCTCTGAGTGGTTTCTGTCTGGACAGTCACTTTTTGATAACAGCTGTTTCCAAGTAGCTCCATGTTTAGACAGGCCCTAATAGATGAGCTAACTCAGAATCATTTGCACACAATACAAATCACAGTCCTTTTACATACTATGGATGTTATCAATAAAGATCCACAATAAAATATTGGGGGGTTTTTCCAAGTATCTGACCTTACCCAAATCAAATTCAGTGTGAGCTGTACACCCAGTTTTATGTTTCAAAAAGCATTATGCAAAAGAGATCGATTTAATTCCAAGCAACTTTGCAATTGCACATTTATTTCTTATTTAAAGAAAGAGTGATTCTCAAGGGCTTGTTAACATTAAAACATAATGGCTTGAGATTAGAGAGCTTTTATGCAGACTTTGGTACCTCTTTTTGCTAAGCAGAAGACTGCATTTTACGTATTTATGCAACTAAATAGTTTAATTTTAAATCAGACTTTTAGCTTCCATGTTGTTAAAATAGTGACTGACATCTCCCATTTACCTGATGATATTTTTATTCAGATTTGCCAGGCTGTACGATTGGAAATTGTAATTCAAGTAAACATATACAAAAGTTCTGTTTTAAAATAATTGTCAAGTATCATTCAATTAAAATATAAGAAAATTTTGTTTTAAACACAAACCAGTTTTGACTATGCATTTGTATTCCGTGAATAGAAGCAAGAGCTTCTAATTAATGGATCTTTCATTATAACTACTAAATCTCATCTTCTGAACTTCTACGTGAAGAAATCAACTTTTTCTGTTTTCTGAAGTCCCAGTATCTCAACTTCAACTGAACTATAATATCAGTCTCAGAAGAATTAAAAAAAAATTACAAGCCAAAAATACATTTCTGGCACTGTCCTCCACACTCTAGCTAGTCTGGAACACCACTAACCGTGTCTGAGCAACACGCTATCAATAAAAGACTTCAAACACAACAGTAAGTTCTATTTTGGATGTCTTCAGCAGAAAAAGAGAAAAGGATTCAGCTACTGTTCAAACACATTGGAGAACATTTAGTTTGCTTTTTCAAAGACACTGAACATCACAATTATCATAGGTCCTATGAAACTGGAAGCTTTACTCAGACTTATAATTCCTGAAGACAAGAAACACAAAAGTTGCTTCTCTAAAATTTCAAACTTTTTTAGGATTAGGGATTAGCAATATCATATGTGGACATGAGTAGTAGAAGAGCTTAAAGCCTTGTCTTCAGCCAAACCTTCCATACGTAAATCAACAAAGCTTCATTAAAAGTCCAGGAAAATCCAAGGACCTTTTGACAGCAAATAAGATCTACAGACAGAAAGATAATTTATTCCAGTTTATCGGTTCCTCTCAGTTCCTCTCCTTCCTCCACTACTGATTTGAGCCACTGAAGAGTGGGAATTCACTGGCAGGCAAAGACCTAAAGCTTGCCAGCAAAGTTCTTTGCTGCATGAGTCACCAAAGAGAGACATTTAGCCATTACTAAAGGAGAAAAGAGGGGAAAAAACCTGGATCATTTTACTCTCATCCTCTTTATTGTAAACAAGGGAGTAACTGAAAAATATGCACCTTTTACCTAGCTTACCATGAATCAAAAACATTTTTAAAACCTTTCATCACTAATTCTGTCTCATTAGTGAACTGGGAGTGTTAGGTTTACGGTTGGACTTGATGATCTTAAAGGTCTTTTCCAACCTATACGATTCTGTGATTATTCTGGGTGATAAATATATCTAAAACACTTTTCCTAAGAAACATAATAGAAACATAATATTTGTCACCTTTTGCTTTTCCAGGTGATTTTGTAAGTGCTCTATGCCTCCCCCAAAAGGGTCCTCACACATATCACTATTTCTGAAAAACATCCACAGGCACATTCATTCCGTTGTTATCCACTGACAAATTTAATAAATCCCATTGAAATTTATTACTGAATTTAAAAAAGAAAAAACACAAATTGAAAGAAACCGCAGAAACTTATCTTACTTCTAGACACATAAGCCTACTGCCCTAGTTCAATACTGTTGAATTCAATTCTATCATGTTCAGCTGCTACAAGCTCATTGTCTCAAACACAGAGACAAGGATTGTACCTGCTCCCTTAGATGACTTCTGTATCCAGACTGTTAACGTTTCATCAGAAAACATCTCTCATCAGAAAACTCGTAATAGATTCACTCTGAACTACAGTACACTTTTCTTCTGAATTTACTTTTCAGCTTCAATTCCTCTCAATCTCTTCATTAATAGCACTTATGAAGGCTTGAAGGCTGCTAGTATTTTCAAATAATACTTCTTTTTTTTTAATCCACACACAAATTAAGCCCTCTAATCATATTCCTAATATTTACCAAAGAAATAGAGCATTAGGCTTCAGGCAGTCAGTCTACAGATGGAAAACATTTAAGACAGTTTTATTTTAGATACTACACATCAAGGTCAGAACACTGTAATATTTAAAACTAATAATACTATATACATGATTGATTACAGAATCACAGAATGGTTGGGGTTGGAAGGGACCTCTGGAGATCATCTGATCCAACCCCCCTGCTTGAGCAGGCACACCTAGAGCAGGGTACACAGGACCGTGTCCAGGCGGGTTTTGAATGTTTCCAGAGAGGGAGACTCCACAACCTCTCTGGGCAGCCTGTTCCAGTGCTCGGTCACCCTCACAGCAAAGAAATTTTTTCTCATGTTCAGCTGGAACTTCCTGTGTTCTAATTTGTGCCCACTGCCCCTTGTCCTGTCGCTGGGCACCACTGAGAAGAATCTGGCCCCATCCTCTTGACACCCACTCTTCAGATATTTGTAAGCAGTAACGAGATCCCCCCCTCAGTCTTCTCTTCTGCAGGCTGAACAGACCCAGGTCTCTCAGCCTTTCCTCATAAGAGAGGTGCTCCAGTCCCCTGATCATCATTGTGGCTCTCCGCTGGACTTGCTCCAGCAGTTCCCTGTCCTTCTTGAACTGGGGAGCCACCCGTTACTCATGCATACACAGAATTCCCTAACTTCCGTGCTCACCATTACTTCTCAAATTAAATACATTTCAAAACAAAGTCACATTATTTGACTGTAGGACAGAAGAAAGTGCAAATATCTCCTTTTTTTAAAAATCATACCTTGATCAGAAAGAAAATCCAGCATGGTCTGGAGAAGGAAAGACAGGTGCCTGACACACAGAGCAGGATTGCCCATTCTTCTGGAAGCATATACTAGTTCATGAAGCAAACGCATCTGTACTGCAGCCCATCCTCTATGAGTTCCTATAAAGTAAAGTCATGTAATTTTTTTAAAGCTATAAGTCATCACAAACCTTGTGATCACCTGGTTGTGGTGGTGTTCATATACTAAGCAGTAATTTAATTATATAGATATATAAAAATCACCTAATGGAACCAATAATTACAAAATCCAAATCTTGTACTCGAAACAAAAGAAAAGTTAGGATCTTTGAGTTTGCTTGAATATTTAAATGTGAAAGCAATTTTTCATTTATATGCTTACCTATCAACTAATAAATTTATCATTAGAATTCAGAAAATTAAGTTAACACTTCCCATGAAGTAAAAAATAAAATGATACACAAAACCTTTAAAGTTTTATATTTTTTAAATTGTCTGAACAAAAAAATTCACATGATATTTCATACAGAAACTTCATTTTTATCCAAACCAAGTACTTCTTAACTTTCTTTGAAGATCAAGCAAAAGATATTTTCTCTAAATGCTTTCCTGGCTGTTAAAAGTCAGTAAAAAGCAATGAAACTACAGGGCATGAGGCACATTTCCTGATTTTCAGTCTTTAAAAACTAAGTTTTGGACTATAAATTATTTCCTATTTGCAAAGTATCTATGGTAACAATAAATAGATCATCATAACGTAACTTTTTTTTCAAAAACGTAATACGCGGTACTCTTCATGAAACTTAAACCTGCTTTTAGTAGTAAGCAAGAGCAATAATTTTTAAATAACAGATATTCCAAGATGGGCAATACTTCATAAACTTCTAAACAGCCCTCCTTCTAATATTACCCTTCAGCTTTCGGCAAACTTTTCTAGAAATATTTACTGCAACCAAACTTTGCGAATGCGTATTTTGCACACACAAGTCTCATTATTTTTCATGTGTGAAATATTGTTCTTATCAAGTAGTGCTTAAAGCGATCTTTCCATATGTCTCTGACAAAGCACTTCATTACAATGTAAAGGTAACTTAAAAATGAAAGATAAACACCAATCATGTCACTTTTTTTTTTAATCACCAGTTCTTGCAGAACTTCTACAGCCTTTTCGCCCAACACAGTCCCATCCCAGTCTTCTCCTTTTCTATCACAGGCCACAGCATATTTTTTCCAGTGCATTCCCTCTTCCTAGACTCTTTATATCTTTCTGTCTAGTCCACTTGGCATTTTCTGCCTCCTTTCACGTATCAGTTCTTTCGGTGTCTGCTAAAATCACACCAGTTTAAAAAAAAAAACCCTAAGCATCCACACATACAGCAGGTTGTCTACATGCCTATTTCATCAATGGAAATCACAAATTCAGCTAAGACAGCCTGGAAAATACCATGTAGTGGCTGGTCAGCTGAGTATTTCCGTGTTCTCCATTGACTGAATTGACGCCATTGACAATAATAGAGCTAAGTGATACAGAAACACCTATACAAGACAACTTCAAACTGGAATCTCAACAACAGACAGTCAATGTACTCTCACAAAAGGGAGAAGACTCTTCCAGCTGCTGTTCATTCATATTTAAACCAGTTCACAGTTTTCTTATCGGTGAACCCCACCTCCTTTCCATCATGCTCAGCCCATTGCTTGCTGCTCCACTCCTGCAGCTACAACATTTAGTGAATGGTCTCCAAAAATGCTACTATACAAAAATAATGCAAGTTTTGGGGCTACATGGAAAGGTTTACTCAAATGGAGTTCCCAAGCAGCGTATTAGCTGTCTCTTCCTTTCGAGGCAAAATGCAGCACAGTGTATTAAAATAAAGAGAACTTTTAAAATTATTACTTTATATACAGCTTTAGACAACATTGATAAAATTGTTCAAACATAGCTTACCTAAAGAAGAGCAGCAAGCAGCATATAGCTTGCAGAAAGTGAACACAGTATTTAAGAGCTACAAGAATAGGCATGTGTCCTTATGGGCTATTTTTGCATAGGTTTTTAATAGATGCAATAAAATAGTAATTCAAACGATATATAGCATCTAAAAACTGCTGAGATGTCTTAACCAAATGCTAGTCTCACAGATAACATCACTCTGATCTAATGTGCGGAAAAATGTGACATATTTGGCCCTACAGATACAGATATAGTTACATTATATGTATGTATGTATGTGTGCCTTATATACAAAAATATGTAAAAGAATCTTTCATTCTTTGATTATAAGATCAAATAACAACAAATACCAAAAGAAATACAACTTCTGATACAGATACACAAGTTGGAGGCACCTTAATTGAAAAAAATACTCAAAAGTAAAATATGACCTCTTTTGTACTGAGAAGTATATAGTAAAAAAGAAAGATATTCTTGAAACAGAGTAGAAATGAAGCTTTCATAAATAATACATAATTATTTGCTGCAAACAGAGGAATACAGCAACACATTCAGTAGTAGCTCACAGAAATTTGAAATTATTGAAAGCAACACTAAGAAAAAGTGAAGGTACAGTTTTAAAGAACTGCTCTATTTGCCACAATTAGTTTCAGATAGGTAAATGATTTTGGTTTAATTTGAAATCTCTCAAGGAAATTAGTTATAGAAAGCCAGCTGAGTGACCTACTATGCTAATCCATACTTTCCCAGAGACGCTTACCTTTGCTGAAATCTTTAGGATCCAATGATAAGCTATAGCCAGGGAGAGTTTCCAAAAGCAGCTTGTAGCAGGCCCTCCACCCAGGTTCTGGGATGCTAGGTGCAGCACACTGCATTGCTGCTATACGCTTGAAAAAAGCAGACTTTCGGTGAAAACCAATACGTTCATAAAGCTCAGAAAGAATGCTGTAACGCTGGATTTTTTCTTCTTCTGAAAGCTGAAATTTAAAGGGAAAAGAGAAGAGGATTGTTTTTAATCAAAATTTTAAAGCGTACATCTGAGTTTTTAAAAAAAATAACACGAGAAAAAAAAAAATATAGTAGACGTATCTCCAACACTACAGAAGGCCAGTGATTTTGTATATAGCCAGTCATGACAGCTTCTACTACGAGGAAAACTTAAGCTTGCTTCAAGTTCAACAGCTAACAAAAGCAGTAAAGATAGAGTTCCTTAGCAACTTCATTTGTCAGTAGTACTAACAAGTAAATAGTCAAAACAGTCAATAACAGCTAAACAGCTCCACATTTTATGGAAGATATTTAACATGATATTCATGTGCATAATATGAATGCAAAAATATACCACTTCCAAAACCTATTGATTTACCAAGTTAAACATTTTCATCCTATTAGGATTAAACCTAATTATTAATCTTGAAATCTCAGGCTATGAAAGCAAAGAAACTACTGCCTCAATTTTTATGTGTCTCTGCGCTTGTAAACCACAAAATTTTCTTTCCATGATACTATATGTATGCACACTGCCCAACTAGCAAGGAAGAATTCAGTGAAAGGTTAAGCCCCGTTAGGCTTAAAGTTGAAACAAACTTGATGATTAACTACCAACATGTGCTTCTTTAGCTTATCAATACATTGCCACAAGTCCCAAATAACCATTCTTTCCCCTCTGCTTTGAATGACAATCTTGCTTTGAAATCAGACAGCCAAGAAGAACTGCCACAGAAACTGTGGAAGCTACCAACTACTTCAAGTCCATATCCCAGTAACAAGCAATATTGAGTTCTGAAGGTGGACCAATGCTGACACCTAGTGCACAATATCTGGCACACACAACCAAAAGCAATATAAAAATATTTTAAATTACTCTGAAGCTGCTAACACGTTTTACAAAGGCATTTAAAATCACAAACTTCATACAAAAATAGCACTAAAGGACAGAAACAGCATTTCTGCAACTCATTCTTCAAAACTGAAAGTATCAATCAGTGGATTCTGTGCGTTTAACTTCAGATACTTAAAGCCTTGGAAAGTCAAAAGAAGATGCTAGCCACACTGGTTAACTTTACAGAAATAATGAGGTTTTATAAATGAAGCTTCAAAACCTCTTTTAGTCACTTAAATCCTAACATAATTACAAATAAATAGTCTGTTTTCAAAAGTTACTTCTAATTTTGGACTTAAGGATATGAGAGACCTCAAAGAAGCCTAGAGTTTTCAAAAGGCACCGTGACCTTATCTGATAGTTCAAATCTTAGTACTTCAGGATATGATGAGACACGGAGAGAGAGACTAGCAAATAATTTTAGAAAGTTTCAGACAATTTTTGAAGCTGAAGTTGCTATTTCCCTCAGAACTGACAGCACAAGACGATGCCGAATGCAAAACTACCGCCCATCCATAAAAAAAGACAATCCCTGTAACAAGAGCTGTCAAAAGGCAATTGCGCCAAGCTGAAAACTTTAATGAATCAATGCAGCTGGAAAGAACATGAGGCACAAAAAGAAAATACAGAACAATTTGAAACCAGTTTATCAGAATCCCCAAAAGCTATCATTCAGAAAGAACATGAGATGTCAGATTAAGGCTACCTATTCTAGCAGAAAAAAAGCTGCTCCACTTTTTTTTTTTTTTGCATTTATGTCATTTTTTAAATGCTAACACAATAAAAAAATACGGCAGTAGAATTAGAAAGGGCATGAGCGCATGATCACGTACTGAAGTTAGAAAAGCTTAAAAAGGACTATTAAAAGCTATTCTTTGAATACATAATACTGTCAATGTTCATGCACCTATGGAAACTAAATTTTTAAGATGAGAAGAGACAGGGTCATGCTATCTAGGTAGACATAAGTGCTTACTAATAATTGGAACAACCATCAGAGAGGCAACAGATTCTCAGAAAGTTTTATTTTTTTCATATCCGAGTAAGTTTTTAACATTGCTGTCTAACCTGTTGCTTAATGATTGGCACAAAGATACTCAAATATTTTTTGCAGTTGCAGGAAACTGTTTTTTCTTCACCACAAAGATAGCAAAGTTGCAGCTTCGCTGAGCACAAATAGTTACGTGTTACCATCCAGGGATTTAAAAGAGAAAAAAAAATTAATCCCACACAGATACTCCAAGTAATTAATTCTGGGAAGACTGCAGCAGGCATTCTGCAGACCATTAGTGTAGCATTCACAAACATCTCCCCTGACCTTACAAATTTATAAAAGCTTAAGGCCTATCAAGTGGCTGTGAAATAGCCAACACCTGCAGCACAGCCTCTTTTCCATCTGGTTAATTTTCATTTAACTGTTATAAGAAACCAAGTTAGCAATTGCACCTGTAAAGGCTGTAGTTCACTATCCAAGCAACTAAGGCAGTTTTTTCACAGGCTTGTTTTAAGACAGGCTTTCAAGAGGGTAGCTTTTTATTTGTTTTTTAATTATTCCTTACTATATTAAAATTCTATAATCTCACTTTCTTTGTAATTAGATGTTACAATTTATTCCTCATAACTGGATGCAAAGATAAGTCTTATTACCCTGCAGCTCTCCTATAATCAGAAAACACCAATTACGTAATGTTACTAGACTGGGCAGGAGATTGAATATATGGAAAGAAACCAGTTTTCCTGTTTATCGGAGGCATACGCTTTATCCTGTGAGGTGTTTTTTTCTGCTGTGGAATATTGGTGCTGATGTTCTATCTACCTGCAAGGGAAAAAAAATGTCCTATGGTTTGTTTCCCTAACCTGTCACAGGATGACTCCTCCTTTGAGTTAGTCCACATTATAAATATAACTATTATCTGCTTCCATCCTATATGAAGTAAAACTTGAAGAGCTGTAAATATAATTCCCAGCCATAATTCCCTCTTTATGGAAAATACATTCCCCTACACTGGAAAGATTATCTTACTCGTATTTCTCATAATAATGCTTTCTATAAACACTTCCACCCAAGAAAATGACAAAGTAGTAGGCAGTTACGAGCTAGATGAATGTCATCCTTGATTGAAACCAATATAGGTAAAGAATGGTTCACAGCTTAGCAGTGGGCCTCGATGCCCAAATAATCAATATTGTCAAGGTGTCGGTTTGTTTTTTGGGTTTTTTTTGTTTGTTTGTTTTTTTAAAGCAACCATGTACTGAACTTCTACAGTAGCATAATGATAATAGCAGATATAGCTGTGTCCTGGTTTTGGCTGGGATAGAGTTGATTTTCTTCCTAGTAGCTGGTATAGTGCTGTCTTTTGGATTTAGCATGAGAATAATGTGATGACACACTGATGTTTTAGTTGTTGCTAAGCAGTGTTTATACTAAGTCAAGGACTTTTCAGCTTCCCATCCTCTGCCAGCAAGGAGGTGCACAAGAAGCTGGGACAGGGGACAGCCAGGACAGCTGACCCAAACTGGCCAAAGGGATATTCCATACCTTATGACATTATGCTCAGTATATAAGCTGGGGGAGTTGGCCGGGGGCAGTGATCGCTGCTCAGGGACTGGCTGGGCATCAGTCAGCGGGTGGTGAGTGGTTACATCACTTGTTTTTCCTGAGTTTTATTTCTCTCTCTTTTTGTTATTTTCCTTTTCATTACAATTTTATTATTATATTATTTTATTTCAATTATTAAACTGTTCTTATCTGAACCCATAAGTGTTCTCACTTTTACTCTTCCAATTCTCTCCCCCATCCCATGGGGGGGGGGGGGGGGGGGGGGGGGGGGGGGGGGGGGGGNGGGGGGGGGGGGGGGGGGGGGGGCGCGAGCGAGCAGCTGGTGCTTAGTTGATGGCTGGGGTTAAACCACAACAAGCTGACATCAGGAAATGAACAAGTGACCATTAGGTATACAAGGTACAGCAGAAGAGTCAATGGAAAAGACCCAAACCAAACTATTAATATGATTAAAAAAAAGAATTTTTAAAAAATCAGTGAATACCAATATCACTTGACAAGAAAAATGATCATGCTCCTTAGTATCCAATTCAACATATCTCTTTTTCCAAAACACATCAACTGAGTACCATCATCACCTAGTTTGATCTCCCATGTTGTGCAAACGATAGTTACACTCAGTGATACAAAATCATCATAGAACAGCCAAGGTTGGAAGGGACCTCAAAAGTTTGTCTGGTGCAACCTGTTGTGGGAAAGGGAGTCTAGGTAAGATCATCCAGCACCCTGTCCAGTAGCGTCTTGAACACCTCCAGCAATGCGGACTCCAGCATATCCCTGGGGAGGTTGTTCCAGTGAATGATTGTTCTGAATTTTTTTTTTTCCTTATATTGCAATGAAACCTCTCCCACTGCAACTTGTACCCATTGGCCTTTGCCATCTTCATGTGGTTTCCGTCGGTCCTCTTTGGTAGCTGCCCTTTAAGTACTGCAATACTGCGATGAGATCCCCCCTGAGCCTTCTCTTCCTCAGGGAGAAAAAGACCTAACTCCTTTAGTCTTTCCTTACTCATCAGGCAGGTTCTCCAGCCCTTTGATCATCTTCGTGGCACTCCTTTGGATCTTCTCCAGTCTGGCTGTGTCTGTCTTGAACTGTGGGGACCAGAACTGGGCACAGTACTCCAGGTGCAGCCTGACAAGGGCTGACTAGAGTGGGAAGATCGCATCTCTGTCTCTGCTAGCAATGCTCCTGCAGATGCAGCCCAGGATCCAATTTGCCTTTCCTGCTGCAGCAGCGCACTGCTGATTCCTGTTCAGCTTCTTGTCCACCAGGACCCCCGGGTCCCTTTCAGCAAAGTTGCTCCCCAGCCATACAGAGATCCTGGCCTGTACTAGACTCTTTGGTTATGTCAAGCCAGGTGCAGGCCTTTGCACATGTCTTTGTTAAACCTCATACAGTTCTTGCTAGCTCACTCTTCCAGCCTGTCCAGGTCTCTCTGTAAAATAGCTCTCCCTTCTGATGTGTCCACCTCACCAGCCAGTTTGGTGTCATCATCAATCCCATCATCCAGATCATTTTTTAAGATGTTGAACAGCGTAGGGCCCAGTATCAATCCCTGGGGGACTGTGACGGGTACACGCGACCCCTTAACCAAACTAGCAGTAGTTTGGTACAGGCTCCAAAGGAGGCAAAGTCCTGAGCCATAGCTGGGCTGAGAACTCCTCTAGTTTCAATCTGTTCTCTGAAAACCGACAATGAAGCAGAGTGACACAGTGAGCATCAATGCATATGAGCTTGGAACACCGATCATGCAATTAATGCATGAGTAGTGAGTGGCTTTTCCAAGACTCATTTATCAAGGAACAAAGAAAGCTGTGGGTACAAGGAGTCTCACGCATACCTTTCCCATCACATTTAATTTGTGATCACATGTAATAAATCACAAGCCAACCACTTTATTCCATAAATATGACAGCCTAAGTGAGCCGCCTTTGAGCTTGCCCTGCTAGGCAGAGTGGCTGCATGGCCATGATCTCCCCTTGAGCTGGGATGCCTCTCGAGGTTGCTCCTCAATGCAGAGAGACCTTTTACCAACAGCAGATCTTTGGATAAGTCCAGTTTGACCTCTCCCTGAATTGCAGCTGGACTGCACACCAGGGGACTCTTCCCTTGAGCAGGGACACTTCTCAAGGTTTGAGATTCCTTACCTGAGACTAAGAGATCCTTCCTTGCCCAAGGCAGAGAGACCCCTTACTCGCGACAGATCCTCGGTAAGTGACTGATAGCATGTTAAATTCATATTAATGAAACATTACTAAACCATGTAGCTACTCAATATTAATTATTATAAACTTTGTATAGATAATTCTATTAGACATAAACTGTTGTCCAAGTCTGTGATTAAGATTGGACCTAGCCACACCTAGGCTCCATAAGGACTTTAGAAAGCAAGGGGGTCCACTCCGAACCTCGTGACTCAACAGGAGGGTCTTCCTTACCCTTTTGCATCTCTGGTCTCCGTGTGAATCATTCTAACTCAATTCTAACTCAATTTTCCTTTGTACGTTTCTTCCATGCAGTAATTAATAAGGTGAACCTTGCCATCAAACTTATTGAACTTTGGCAAACCCCTGTTAAACTTTGATAAATTCCATCGAATTCATTGACCTCAATAAAACACATTGCTGCCTCTCTCTTTGAGTGAGGTGCATTCCACTCAGACGCAACAGGGACCCACTTGTGACAGGCTGCCAGCCCAAGTAAAAATCTTTGATCACCACCCTCTGAGTGCGGCCCGTTAGCCAATTTCCCACCCATCTTGCAGACCACCCATCCAGTCTGTATCTTGCCAGTTTGTTCAGGAGAAGGCTGTGGGAAACAGTGTCAAACACTTTGCTGAAGGTTGCTAGATGATATCTGCATTAACTCCGTAAATTCTGACTGGGCTACAACAAAAAATACATAATATAACTTATTTTTATTTCAAGGTTTTCCAGACAGTGGGAGATCTGCCATTTATAGAATATATTTTATATAACATGACAATGCACACTGAGGGATGCTTTACATGCACAAAGATTTATTTGCGGGGTCAATAGCTGATGGCATACATCAAGTTCAAAGTTCCTCTATGGGAAAAACAAAGGAGAGAGAAAGAGATCAGCCAGCTAGGAAGAAAAATACTGGGGCCTCCAGAATACCCTTCTCTGGTTCTCTCCAACACAGCAGATGACAAAAACGATGATGCCTTCTCACCACGCTTTTTCACTAGATGCGTTTCATGAGAACCCACTCAAACTCTTAGTTGTTTCTATTTGGGACACGTTAGAGCTCGCTGGGGCAAGCTTTGGTCAGGGCACGTGTTGTATGTTGACTAGCTGCCAAGCTTTGTGCTTGTGTATTATTAGGTAATACTTATCAGCTACTTAAATGACTTGTATACTTTGCCATTAACTAAGTCTTATCGTTTTCCTCTAATATACAGTGAAAGCTGCAACATCAGCAGTGTCAGGGAGGAGAACAGGTGATTCTCACAACGACAGTAATTGCTTCCATAAGAAAAACAACATAACAACAATATTGGAGTTTGCAGGCCACGAGAATAATGACGCAAGAACAACAAGAGAAAAATACTGCCACAGCAGTTTACATGAAGGGTTACACAGCTGCCAGTGAAAGACAGACTACAGAATTAAAGAGAAGGCCTTTAGCACTGCAAGGATGACAGCAGTTAAGGTACTCTGCCACAAATTTGATGATTTTTATGATAGCTTATCAATTAATTAATTTCTCATTTATGTTGGGTTAGAAAATTGACTCCAGGGAAAGGATTCTCTGCAAATGAAAGAAAGTATTCTACCTCCCTCATAAATTTGCTGTCCCAATCTGGGCTTAATAAGCTTAATGGTGTGGACTTAAACTCCTAGTTTTGCCAAGATGTAACGAGCAAAAAAGGAAAAACGGTAAGAAACCTAACAGCTTTTTATTAATTCTTTCAACCACAACAGTTTCTCTGTAACCAGTGACACCAAGCTTGAGACACTGATAAAGTTTTAGTCATGTTCTGTGGTGGTACTCAGCATTTTTCTCACAGTTCCAAATACTGATTTTTCTCCTCTGAATTCCTTTCTGATTTGGCCTAATCGAGACTTCACACTACACAACAAAAATTCAATTGATTAACAACACCAGTCAGACTCATAAGCTCACTTTGCAGCAGGCCATTCCTGATTTGCTCACAGTTTCATTGAACAAGATACAATCGGCGGGGGGGGGGGGGGCCCC
>WAAD01022308.1:63862-77562 GCA_013389945.1 Fregata magnificens | reverse complement strand
AATACAACATCACAATAGAACAACAATGGGATATTTTTTCTTCACAAAGGAGAATAACCAATAGAGTCTCTAATCTCAAACTAAGTCCTCATGTTTTCAGATGAACTCTGAATACCTTTTAAACCAGACTCACAGATGTGAAAATCCTCAGAAGTCGAGTCCTAATGAGAATGAAGGCAGTGATACAGAAAAGAGTCTCCTGAATCTAAGTAACTTTCACGCTGCACTTTCACTCTCAAATGAGAAGAGAAAATTAACTGGACTTTCCACACTAACCTGACGAAGGTTGATATAAACTGCATTCTGAAGAAACTCAGAGGCTTCCATGCTCTTTTTCTGTATTGCAAGGACTCTCACCGCCTTCACACAGGCTTCCAGTTCAATCACACCAGCATTCTTGTACTTGAAGAGAGAGAAAATTAAAATAATATTGAAGTATCACACCTGTTAGATTTTATAAGTATTCCTGCTCAACACATAAATCAGCTGTCACATCTTCCAAATCCAGAGATTCCTTAATGCTAGTGACTATACCGTTAAATTATCAACATACGCCCAAGTGAAAATGAAGGTGTCATCTAAAATGTTATTATGCAAAACAACAGTTTTCAGCCTCTTCACTCCCTTTTCTTATTTTGAGACACAGCACAGCTTCAGTCTCAGAGTTCAAATGAGAAGAAAAGTTGGGAATATTAGTATCATTTTGGATAACCTCATACATATGGTGGGTGTGGGTGGTGTGTCTGCAACAAAGACACTGTAATAGGTATGTAAGCAAAAAGGTCAGTTTTACAGTAATTCTTCACAACCTAAAACTCTTCTATCACGATAAACGAAGAATTAATTTTGCCTTTCTACTTATTACAAAATACGTTATATAGCACAGGAAGCTGTAGCAACAGAACTTTAGTTTTACTGCATCAATTTTCTCTTTAGTTAAAACAGTATCACTGATGACAAGTGAATTACAAACCATTCTGAGTCTTCTAATATCTATTTACAAAACACTTTCTGTAAATGACTGCTTCAGTTACATTATTCAGCTTCCTCAAGAAGGGCAGGAGACAATGTAGACCTGCATTGATCTATTTGAGCTCGGACAACAAACAGGCAATTTTCTAGACAAACTCTCTGATCTGGTTATTTCCTCAAACAATACTGATAATGAATATTTGAGTAAGCCTGTCTCCTGCTGAAGTTAAACTCTGTTCAGGTATTTATCCTGTTTGAAATCTAATGGGGGAAATAAAGCTCAGAATGAAATGCACGAGTTACTCCACCAAAGCAGTTACATATTCCTCTCTTGTGCATTTCTAGCAGCAAAAACAAATCACTGGAGATTGAATCCATTTTAGAAGATGCTACAAAAGTTTCTTAAGCTCAGTGATAACATAAAAAAATATGTAGAACGTGCTGCTTCCTCAGCATTAGAGCTAGGAGTTACTCTATCTGTAGGTCTTAAACAGACAAAAGCTAACTATGCTTGTCTTGAACAGTTATAGATCAGTCCCAAGACAAAGCTCTTCGTTATTTGCAAGTGAAGCTGCAGTGAAGCATAGTTAAGAGCATAATGTATATTATTATAATCAAAATATAAATATCCTGCCCTAAGTCCAACAAAGTCCAATAATTTTATGCTTCTAAAGAAATCATACTCTTTCTAGATGAGCAACTTACCCTTAAGGTAACATAAAAAGCTGAATGAATACTTAAGAATTATCATTATATTGATGGATTCAAATTTACCTGAAACTATCCCCAAAACTACCACATTTCATTGCTTCCGATCATAAATTAACTCATGCACACAATTTTTCTTGTTTCATTTGGAGAGTCTCCCTTCAACACAGATGTGGAAATGCCATATCATATTTACATAGCTTAGTCTAAAGATACTTTCAATATCAAACAAGAGAGATATTTGAAGTTTAAAAGTTATTAAAGCATAAATATCTACACTGCAATACAATTAAACTTATCTTTAATGTTGATGTGGATACTGAGCCACTACTGTCACAGTATGAAATCATTTTTTTTCCTCTCCGTATTATGAATGCAAACATTAAGCTACCTTACTATCTTATGCTTTGAGCATTTGCACAAAAATCTAAAAAAATGCTCCAGTAGAGCTGAAAACTGTTTACTTTTTCTAAATCCTCTTTAAAGAATATTTGTCCTTCACATTTCCTCCATGACCCCCTACCTCTCCACATGCTCTAAATATCAGCCTCCCCAAACAATCCTGTAAAATCATATGCATCATCAGCAACCTCTCCATAAACTCCTGAATTCCCCCAGTAATAAACGTTCAGCTTACACAATGCAGAAAAGCATCACTGGAGTTGATAGTTCATGTATTAAGGACCATAAACATATGTACTACTTAACAAACCTTAACTACTTAACAAACTACTTAACAAACCTTCCAATATCTAACATCTAATATCTAGAGTGCTTTAAAAATGTAAGACAATTAATCCAAAACCTCCAGGTACGAGCAGGCACAGTAAATAGTTTACTCAGCACACTGCTGTTTTAGGTGTTGTCTTTGACCAAAGTTCTAAGATTCCCAGACTCTAAACCAAGCACTTAGTTCGGTAGTATAAATTATTCCTATTTCTTCCATTATCATATGTTTTACAAACTTTATCGTACATGCTTTAGAAGATCCTCTGAAACCAAAACCACAGCAGTTCATTATTCACAAGAATTTCAGTGACGTTTCTTCAAAATAAGTAGGATTACCTTGCCGTAGTAAGAAATGGCTTCTTTATATTTATCTATGATGTCTTCGGGACTAAGGCAATTCTTGGCACGTCCTATCTCAGCACTGGTATCTGCGTTTATACCATTTGAAGTCAGCGCACCTAGAACAGAATAGGGTAAGAAATGAGCAGAATGACTTTTAGCAAATACTAAATATCTAAGAAGAAAACTAGGATATGCTATAGGTTTGACCAAAACATACACAAAGAACACTTGCCCTACCTAGAAAGAAATCATGCCCTCCCTAGAAAATGCTAGCTCTGTTTTACTATGATATTTTAAAGAGTACAAGTGAAAAATGGATTCAGTCATAAACCAGCAAACAGGAAATAATCTTTCACTTAGTAAAAAACAAACATATGAATAATCTTTTACATTTAGACTATGAATGAAATATTGTACTGCTAAAATTAGATTATGGCCACATTTGAATATGCAATTTTGATCTTTGAATTATTCCTTGTTCTACTTAAAAACTCTATTTCTAAAGCATACCTAAGAAAAAAAATATGCAATTTTTTTATAAACTAATTTTTAGAACAGTGACCTCCTCCAATCACTTAAAACAAATACTTCTCTTCCCTATGTCTCATCACAGAAAACCAAGTGTTACATTGTAAGAAAGGCCACCAAATCTGAGGCTTCCACATTAAAAAAAAAAAAAAAAAGTTACCTGAGGATCAGACAAAACAGTAAGAAATTGCTTTTCTTACATAAGAAAGAAGGTGAGAGGCAGAAAGAGTCTTTACATACATACATAAGGGATAAGAATCTGAAATAGAAGCCAAGGAAATCCAGGGTATTACAAAGAACATGAAAATTTTGTTTCTAGAATTTAATTTTATTGCAGAGTTAACCTAATAAAATTGAAAACCTACATCAAAGGTTTGGCGAGGCTCTATACCTTTTTAAGTGTTACTTAATCTGTAGGATTACATGCCTAAATTTAAACGGTAATTTATTTCTCCAAGAGGTTTCTTTACTAAGATGGCAAAGAAATCTTTGTGTTTCAGAGCTGGACCTAACTCTCAATAGACAGTTAAAAACTACTGTGAAAGATACTTTCTACTCCCTCTATATATTCAGAAGTATGTTATTTTACATGCTCAAATGCTACAGCAACTTTTTTATATATTTGTCAACCTTAAAGAATCATACCAAGCACATCTGTAGATTAACACCTCCGGGTTTTTATGGAAGTTAAGTGCAAAATCTTTGTTGGTAATGACTGAAAGAATACCATGACACTACAAGACTGCATGTGACCATTCAGGTTTGTCGGTTAAAAAAAAAATCCTCACTACTCATGAGAAGAAGCAATTTTGATTAGAAGTTACAGGGACACAATCATGGAACTACATCATTTATTTTGTGCCAGTTACCCTTCAGTCTCTTTGCTTCCTTAAGATTTATAGCCAAAACCTGAAGCATCAGGAAGCAGTATTAGTTTTGGCAAGTGGCAGTAACTATCTACACAAATGCAAAACAAATGCAAGTAATAAAAAGAAAAGACTTTGGAAACATGCATGAAAATAATGTACCTGGATCAATGAGAACTTCTTGTGCCCCTAAAAGGAGGAACAAAAATGATGTTTTTTTCAGCCTCAAATACAGCCAACAAAATAAGCTCTTACAATGTTTTATAACTAACATCAGGCTTCAACAAAATTATAAGATTTATTAGGATCATCATCACTATTTTGAAGGACTATCAACTATAATTCAAGTAGTCACTGTATGTTAAATCTCATTTTGTTAAAAAACAAATGTAAAAATCCCGTAAACTTGCAATTCTAAGACACATCAAGAAGAATTGAAGACTTTTCAGTGTATAATTTAAAGCCATATCCTTTTTATCCTTTTTCTTTAGTCTTGTTTTAGTTGGCAAGTTTCCGTCACAATCCACTTACTATATTTTAATATCAGGTCCTAGAGTGCTTAAATCTCCTCGTGGAAGCTCATTTAATCTACACCATACTCCAGAATAACATTTTCAAGTAATTGTACCCCTTTCAATTGTCATTAATTTCACTCCATCAAATTTTCTGAATAATTGTCATGCCAACCCAACAAGCCAGACTATTCACATAAAATAGTTGCCAAGAGTATTGCAAAGTTGGATTATCAGATATATAACATCTTGTTGCCCTAAACTTTGATTAAACATGTCAATAAAATTAAGATCAAGGGTTAAGCAGTCAAAAACAATTGCTTTACGAGTGAGACAGGGCCTCGCTTCAGTTGATTTGCTCAGACCCCAGACTAGAGAAGTAGAGATTTAGAGCGAGATCAGAAAGACGCTCCAACACTTCACTCAGGTGTCCTGATTCTGCTTGGGGAAAGAGGAAGGTCAGGCAACAAAATTAAGAGCTTAGCACTTCAAACAAATAAAACACAATAGAGAAACCCACAACAGCCAGTAAACTGAAGATAAAGCAATCTAAGCTCAGCTTATTCAACAGACAAATCACGTAGCCAACAGACCATGGCCAGGTTCCTGGCCAACAGGAACCAAGCAACTCAAAATCTTTTACACTGAAGGCTGCAGAGACAAATCCAGCTGTTCAAGGGGTCACAGCCTAAAGCTCTCCCCCGACAAACAAAAGGTTTTAGGAACATGAGAAGTCATACTTCTTTAAAATGTCTAAGTTCCCTTTTCACAATCAGCAAGTTTCTTGATACTTGACAACAACAAGCTGACTTAAAGCTTGTGCTCTATATTATACAAAGAGAGACAATATTAATGCTTCTCCTTCCAAAGATGTTTCCATATAAAGGAGACATCACAACATTTTTTGAGCAGCCAGGTCCTGTGCTATAGCCTAAAAATGCCAAATGGTGGAAATCACAGGAGATTCAAGAGAAAGATGTTTCTCTTGACCGGGTCTGGGCACAAAGGCAGTACCGAGAAACCCTGTCCTCTCAAGGCTGAAGTACAGGCACAAGAAGAGGTACAATTCTAAACACATTAGGAAGCAATAAAGGTAGCTCTCACATCTATATGCCTCAAAAGTAGGCACGAATTGAATGTCAGTTCCAAGTATGGCATTTCTTGATTTGCGCAGAATTTGGAAACCCCTTTTCTTTCTGGCCTTATCCTACAGAAAAATACACTGGAATTTGTTCCCCAGATTAAATACTGTCCTCACAAAATTAATTATAACAAAGTACATTATAAACAAAGGTGCAGTTTGAAAAGATTTTAAAGGAAAGGCCCTGCAGAGTCAAAAAAAGGTATTGAAAAGAAACTTTCAGAAAACCTTGTTGGAAAAAGACATCACAACAATAGCTGTTTGGCTAGACAGAGTTCAGCAGTTCAGACTTCAAAACATTAAGAGATCATAACTAGAGTTAGGGAACAATATCTAATAGACCATGAAGTAACATTTTCCTCTGGAATGGAAGACAAAAAACCTGTAATCAGTTTTTCTTCACACAACAGTTCTTTGAAAAAATCTTGTCATATGAAACTAAAACATTTTTAAAATACGACCACACTAACAAGTTTCCAAACAGGACTCTGAATTAGAAGACAACTTATATAGAGAAGCAGCACTACTATACCCAAAATATATTTTATTCAATTATTCTGATAGCTGTGACTTATTTGTCACCTTCTTTAGTAACAAGGAGTACTCATTACAAACAAACAGATTGCAAGACCTACTGTTAAATATTGGTTGAAACGTGGACAAAGGTTAATAACTGGGTGAAACTATAGCATAACAGCCAACATAAAATGCACTCATGGGTCATGGGACCAAATGCACAGATTTTAATGACTAGATATTATACAGAAAACTAGTATTCTCTCATGAAATAAGGTAATTTTATTATCACAATTATCTGGTGTCAACATACACACTTTGTAATAAAGATAATACAAAGCAAGCATTTACTTGATTGTGACATAGATGAATAAAGATGGGTGGTTGTTTTTTTTCGATGAAGGAATTCATTTTGATCACATTGCACACATGAGTACTTAAACCCAGCTTCTGTTTGTTTCAGTACTGTGTAAGAACCTAAGCATATACATAGAAACAGCTGTGCTGGGTTAGACCAAAGCCCTGTCTAGCTTCTAGTAACTGATACATTCTTCTTTCGCTACCCTAGCCAGCCTCTCCTGGAAGCCATAGAAACTTTCAGGAGCCTTAACCCCGCGTAGCTACTGTTAGGTTATGTGATCAAAGGCTTATCACCACAAACACAAAGGAGCACAGAGGAATAGTGAGAGTCAGCTGAACCCCAATTACCTAATCAGAGCCAACAGAGCTGTATGGGCATGAAACCCATCAAGATGAGTTAACATGAGCAGCTGTCCGGATCACCTTACAGACAGACTGGGGGGGTGGGGGTGAGTTAATGCCTACAGGGATACAGGACTCATTATAGGAGGCAGGGAAAGAACATCCTGGGATCGTGCAAGATTTCTTATGGAATGTGTAGGGGACGAACCAAAGACAGGGAAAAGGGGGGATCATGGCACTGTAGGGAGGAACAAGCATGGAAAACTAGAGGGATAAGGGGAGTGCATGCATGCGTGTGTGGCTTGTAGGTCCAGGTGCCAGTAACTGGTGAGATGTGGCAATCCAGCAGCCAGCTACTGGACAGACTGACTAAAACCAGCTACTGGATGGATCCATACTACTAACAGGCTTTGTGCTGGTTCTGGCTGGAATACAGTTAATTTTCTTCATAGTAGTTAGTATGGGGCTATGTTTTGGATTTGTGCTGAAAACAGTGTTGATAATGCAGACATGTTTTAGTTGTTGCTAAGTAGTGCTTACACTAGTCAAGGACTTTTTCAGCTTCCCATGCTCTGCCAGGTGCACAAGAAGCTGGGACGGGACACAGCCAGGACAGCTGACCCCAACTGACCAAAGGGATATTGCATACCATATGACATCATGCTCAGTATATAAAGCTGGGAGAAGGGGGGGGACGTTTGGAGTGATGGCGTTTAGTCTTCCCAAGTAACCATTATGCGTGATGGAGCCCTGCTTTCCTGGAGATGGCTGAACACCTGCCTGCCAATGGGAAGTAGTGAATTCCTTGTTTTGCTTTGCTTGCGCACGCAGCTTTTGCTTTCCCTATTCAACTGTCTTTATCTCAACCCACGAGTTTTCTCGCTTTTACTCTTCCGATTCTCTCCCCCATCCCATTGTGAGGGGACTGAGCAAGCAGCTGTATGGTGCCTAGTTGCCGGCTGGGGTTAAACCACAACAGGCTTTCATCCTGACCAGCCAGAGAGGGGAGCACAATCAGGCTGTTAGTGCTGTTTGTGTTTGAGTGCTGTTTTCTGTCTGTGTCGGTCTGTGTGGCCAACTGTGTGTATATACACTCTGTGTGTGTGTGTGTGTGCGCGTGTATGCCTATTGGGAATGCATGCTCAGCCTCACAACTGGCTGGACCCGGAGACACGGAGTTGTGGCAGCCTCACCTCTATCACACTACCAGATCCAGTAACTCCTAACAAGGAGTTCCACATCATACCTATAAGATTGGATAAAGAATAACTCCTTTCATTTGCTTTTCCATCTGCTAGCTGTATTTGATGTCCTCTAGTTCTCCTATCGGAAGAAGCACTGAACCTCTGATCCCCATCCATCCTCTTCCACAACGTTCACCATATTATACAGTGCTCTCGTATTTCTCCTCAGCCATCTCTTTTGCAGAACTTTAGAGTTCTAGGCTATTCAGTTATTCTTTGTAGAGAAACCATACCAAGATCATCTTTGTTGCCAATCTGCAACCTCCTTCCAGTAGAAAAATGGGAGATAGGGAACATGAACACCCTTTTGAGCTGGGAAGCTGAAATGGCATGCAATATTCCAGATGCAGATGAACCACGGACTTAATGACATTTTCTATTTTTTTTTTCTCTCTGTTACTTTCCTAATAATTCATGAAATAGTTTAAGCAGGCCATTTCTCAAAGAATGTCTATCACACCAATGTTAATACAATCATATTAGTTATGCAATCTGAGAGTTTATAAAAAGTATACTAAATCTTAAAAATATGTTGGTTTATTGGTATTTAGTTAACCAAATTTATTTATTAAATGTTGACTTTAGAATACCAAAACACCTCTGAATAAATGTACCTAACTTATTCTTCTTAATATGTGCAGCTCTGACACATCATATGTACTTGATGAAAACCATCTGCTTCTCCTCCAGCAAAATTCAAACTAACAGACACTATTAACAACCAGATGAAGAGATCAAAAGCCTTGCAACTCTGTGCAAAGCACACGTCAACATTCATACCAAAGCAGTAGAAAAGTCATTCATGTAAAAATCTTAAAAAGAAATACAGCTCTCCCCTTCCACCCACCCTTCCAGTTTATCCTGTCATCAGTACAATTTTACAGAGTTAGGAAGTAGGGAAGAAATTTTCAGATGTTCAGTGGTGGCAAAAAGAATAGAAGTGAAATCCCATCCTTACCTGGTCTGTGCCTGTTGCCTGCCTCAGCAGAAAAAGAACCTCCTTGTGCCCTGCGAGATCCAACTTTACCTCCAGTACCACCGGGATAATGATAGATGACTGATGCTGAGCATAACCCCTCAAGAGCAGCTGTACAGAAAAAAAAAAAAGCCAACAGATTAGCAGAGATACTTGCAAGAAGTGAAGTATCACGTAGTAAAGTCTACTTACGCAAACATAAAGTATGCCTCAAATTGGAGACAAAGGTCATGGAAAAGCCTAAGATACTCAATATCCTCTTTATCTGTTTTCACTGGTAAGGTTTACTCTCAGACCTCCCAGGTCCCCAAGCCTACTAGCAGAGTACACACTAGCCACAGCAGAGGAAGACAGACATATGAAGCACTTAATCCAAGTGTACCACTCTCTTCTCACCTCCAACAGGTCATGCCAATTAAGGGAGGTTTCTAATGACTGGACAAACGGAAACATCATACCCTTCTTCAAGAAGGAAGTACCAGGGGTCTACAGGCAGATCAACATCAGCTCCCTGGAAAGGCTATACAGAAATCCTTCTAGAAGCCATTTCCAAGTACATGAAGGACAAGAAGGTGACTGGGAACAGCACACATTGATTTATCGAGGATAAATCAGTACTTGGTAACCTCACTGCTTCCTGTGATGAGATGATTAGCTCAATGGACAAAGGAACAGCAGTGGATGTTGTATGTTTTGACTATCACAGAAGGCTGGGGTTGGAAGGGACTTCTGGAGATCATCTGATCCAACCCCCCTGCTTGAGCAGGTTCACCTAGAGCAGGGTACACAGGACCGTGTCCAGGCGGGTTTTGAATGTTTCCAGAGAGGGAGACTCCACAACCCCTCTGGGCAGCCTGTTCCAGTGCTCGGTCACCCTCACAGGAAAGAAATTTTTTCTCATGTTCAGCTGGAACTTCCTGTGTTCTAATTTGTGCCCACTGCCCCTTGTCCTGTCGCTGGGCACCACTGAGAAGAATCTGGCCCCATCCTCTTGACACCCACCCTTTAGATATTTGTAAGCAGTAACAAGATCCCCCCCTCAGTCTTCTCTTCTGCAGGCTGAACAGACCCAGGTGTCTCAGCCTTTCTTCATAAGAGAGGTGCTCCAGTCCCCTGATCATCATTGTGGCTCTCCGCTGGACTTGCTCCAGCAGTTCCCTGTCCTTCTTGAACTGGGGAGCCCAGAACTGGACACATTTTTCACAAGACACAACTTTCACAAGACCTTTGGACATCGTCTCCCACAGCATGCTTTTAGCCAAACTGATGAGGTAAGATTTGGATAGCTGGCCTATAAAGTAGGTGGAAAATAGGCTGGACAGCCAGGCTCAAAGGATTGTGATCCTTGCAGGGCCAGGAGTAACAGCAGCAGATATAACCACGGTGTAACCGCCACCAGCAGTCACTCTCAGAGGCGATCAGCTCCGGTGCAGGCGCATTCCACAGTGGAGCAAGGGATCGAGGTGTACAGGGGGGGTTTCCTTAGCTGGGGAAACCCCAGAGGAGTGCAGAGACCCACCAGGAGCCAGCAGCTCTCATGAGAGCAGCTGACGAGGCATGGGCGGGACCAGGAGTAACAGCAGCCAAACCCCACTCCCACAAAAGGCAGCCGTAGGGAGCACTAGCTACCAGGAGTGCTGCAAACAGGGCGGGCAGACAGGGCGCAGTGTGTCAGCCGGGCATAGCGCATCAGTTCGCGTGGAAGGGCATGCAGGGAGGGCACCTCTTCAAAGGAGAAACATTCCACTGGCCAACCAGGAGACTTGAAGTACACATAACCCAGCAACTGGGCACTGTTCTGTGACCATCTGCACAGGTCAAGGGCACTCATCCTACCTGACCCTGAAGGCAGAATGGTGGGCACTCGTCTGCGAGCAAAGGCTGCAGCTCCGGCTGGGGGGGGTCTGCACCATCTACCCCAGCGGTGGCCGATGCCTCCACTCAGATGGAGCTGCTGAAGGGAGAGGCTGCAGTGCAGACAGACTGCAGGAAGTGGAGGAAGCTAGACCTTTCTCCTGAGGCAGGGACAGGCGGCTGACCTGCCTGCAAAAGGTGTGCCCAGGTGGATGACCTCCTGCAGCAGGTGGCTGAGCTGCAGAAGGCAGTGAGAAGGCTGCGTAACATCAGGGAGGCTGAGGAGTTGTTAGATAGCTGGTTCCAAGCGCAGTCCGCAGTGGGCCCACAGCCAAACAGCCAAAACTGCCCCACTAGCCCACACAGAAGGGAGGGGGGCTAATAATGCAGAAGAATGGACCGTTGCAATGGCAAGGACCAGCAGGAGGAAGAGACTTTACCCCGAAGCCTAAGGTGCCCTTGCAGAACCGCTTCACCGCTCTGCAGACTGAAAAGACACGTCACACCAGGAGAGACACTGGAGCCGAGTAGGGCGGCCCAATCTGCTCCCTGTATAACAACCAGCGCAACTAAGAAAAGGTGATGGGTGACAGTAGTAGGCAACTCTCTTCTGAGAGATACGGAGGCGCCCATTTGCCGACCTGACACACTTTCTAGAGGTGTGCTGCTGACCAGGGGCTCTTATCAGGGCTGTCACCGAGAGACTACCAAGCCTCATACAGTCCACTGACTATTATCCGCTGCTGTTGTTTCATGTGGGCACCAGTGATACAGCCAGGAGCAGTCTGAGGAGTATCAAGAAGGATTACAGAGCCCTGGGAGCAGTGGTAAGGGACTCTGGAGCACAGGTAGTTTTTTCATCAGTCCTCCCAGTCAAAGGGAAGGGGTTTGAAAGGGCCAGTCGAATCTGGCAAATCAACAAATGGCTGCAGGACTGGTGCCACAGCCAGGGGTTCAGCTACTTAGACCATGGGACTTGCTTTGAGAAACCTGGTCTACTGGGGGTTGATGGGGTCCATCTGTCAGAGAAGGGGAAGAGCATCTTCGGTCACAGGCTTGTCAAGTTGGTGAAGAGGGCTTTAAACTAAAGTTGGTGGGGGAGGGCAACCTCAATCCGTCCCACTCCTACCAGTTTAATGCCAGTGCCAGAAACAGATGACCAGAGCCTGGAGAAGGATCACAGGTCAGCAGAAGAGCACCTGAAGAGCAGCACAAAGGAATTCCAGCCACTCCAGCCAGTAAGTCAGCTTCATCGGGGGCCAAACTTAAATGCCTCTATGCAAACACACGTAGCATGGGGAACAAAGAAGAGGAGTTAGAGACGTGCGCACACCTGCAGGGCTATGATCTTATTGGCATCACGGAGACATGGTGGGATGGCTGCTATGACTGGAGTGTTGGAATGGAAGGATACAGGCTCTTTAGGAGGGACAGGCAGGGGAGACAAAGAGAGGGTATCGCCCTCTATGTCAGTGACCAGCTGGAGTGCATGGCACTCTGCTTGGGGATGGATGAGGAGCCAAGCGAGAGCTTACAGGTCAGGATTAAAGGGAGGGCAGGGACAGGTGACATTATAGTGGGGCTCTGCTACAGGCCACCCGAGCAGGAAGACTGAGCAGATGAGGCCCTCTATGGACAGATAGGAGCAGCCTCACATTCACAAGCCCTGGTCCTTATGGGGGACTTCAACCACTCCAATATCTGTTGGAGGGACAACACAGCAGGCCATAAGCAATCCAGGAGGTTCCTGGAATGCATCGACGATAACTTCCTTCTCCAAGTGATAGAGAAACCAACAAGGAGAGGTGCTATGCTGGACCTTGTTCTCACCAACAAGGAGGGGCTGGTGGGGAATGCAAAGCTCAAGGGCAGCCCTGGCTGCAGTGACCATGAAATGGTGGAGTTCAAGATCCTTAGGGCACCAAGGAGGGCACATAGCAAGCTCACTACCCTGGACTTCAGGAGAGCAGACTTTGACCTCTTCAGGTATCATCTGCTTGGTAGAGCACCATGCGATAAAGCCCTGGAAGGAAGAGGGGCCCAAGAAAGGTGGTTAATATTCAAGGATCACATCCTCCAAGCTCAGGAGCAATGCATCCCAACAAAGAGGAAGTCAGGCAAAAAAGCCAGGAGGCCTGCATCGATGAGAAAGGAGCTCCTGGACAAACTCAAACACAAAAAGGAAGGCTACAGAGGGTAGAAGCAAGGACAGGTAGGCTGGGAGGAATACAGAGAAATTGTCGGAGCAGCCAGGGATCAGGTTAGGAAAGCTAAAGCCCTGATAGAATTAAATCTAGCCAGGAACATCAAGGGCAACACAAAAAGCTTCTATAGGTATGTCGGTGAAAAAAGGAAGACTAGGGAAAATGTGGGTCCTCTCTGGAGGGAAATGGGAGACCTGGTTACCCAGGATATGGAGAAGGCTGAGGTATTCAATGACTTTTTTGCCTCAGTCTTCACCAGGAAGTACTCAAGCCACACCACCAAAGTTGCAGAAGGCAAAGGCAGGGACTGGGAGAATGAACAACCACGCACTGCAGATGATCAGGTTCAAGACCATCTAAGGAACCTGAAGGTGCACAAGTCCATGGGACCTGATGAGATGAATCC
>WAAD01022308.1:44929-58888 GCA_013389945.1 Fregata magnificens | reverse complement strand
AAAACAAACAAACAAACAAAAAAAAAAAAAAAAAAAAAAAAAAAAAAACAGTTTCCAAAGAATCATTAAAAAGTCAGATGCAGAATTTTTTTTAAGCACATGCTTTACTACAGTAACACATTTTATGTTGCAGGTTTTCTTAAACATTTCTTTCTCACGTCTTATTAACTATTTTTTATTTCAACTTAATTCTTAGTCACACCTGATATTCAGATTTTGGTCACCAAAATCATTCCTACGCTTCACAATACAGAAAGAAAGTTATAGAAGATAGTTTGATTTACTTGGTTTTAGCAACTAATCATTTGATTCAGTATCACCATTTAATCCTACCTCCAAGCCACAGAAAGTCATTCACAGACCGCAGAAGTTCCACCGCCATGTGATAATGCACCAAGGAATCTTGTAACATGCCAGCTTGTAAACACAGGTCACCAACGTGTTTCCGCATCCGGCCTTGACAACGCTTCTTATAGTGTCTGCAAAATAAAAGGTACAATTTACAGTTATTTGCAGGAAATGCTTATCTGAGGTAATAAGCACCTAACGTTAATTTTCTTTCCTCCTTAATAGTAGATCAACATTAATTTACTCTCTTTCTCTGAGCAAACATCCAGTATGAATTCTAACCAGCACAATATGCAAAAGTAGAACCACCAACAGTTTGAGGATATATTGAAAAAAAAGCAATGCATCACGTATTTTGGCTACATAGCATTTATGCAGATAGAGTCACAAAGTCAAAAGACTGCACTTCAGACCACTTCAATAGCCTTGTCACAAATTAAATAAAACAGAATCATAGAATCACCCAGGTTGGAAGGGACCTTGAAAGATCATCTGGTCCAACCTTTCATGGGAAAGGGAGCCTAGATGAGATTATCCGGCACCCTGTCCAGTCGCATCTTGAAAACCTCCAAAGCAAGGTTCTTGTAGTCCTCAATGGGTATTTGGCTGCCTTTCCATAGCTAGTATGCTTCTTTTTTGCTTTTAAGTACACCCAAAAGCTCATTGTTAAGCCAGAGTGGTCTCTTGTTCTACCTTCTTCCTTTCCCTTGGTAGGAAACGGACTGTTTTTGTGCTTCCAGGAGGCTGTTCTTGAATAACTCCCAGGACTCACAAGCTCCTTTGCCATCCATGGATGCTTCCCATGGAATCCCTCGCATCTGGACTCTGAGCATATTGAAGTTGGCTTTTCTAAAATCCAGGGTCTTTGTCCTGCCACTGGTCTTCAGTGTGCTCAACAGGATCTTAAACTCCACAGTGGTGGTGTTGCTGTACCCAAGGTTACCATTGGTACTTCCATTGTCAAGCAAGTCTTCTTGGTTTGTGAGCTGTAAATCTAGCACTGCACTGTTCCTAGTCGGCAGGTCCAGCACCTATAGCAGGAAGCAGTCCTCAATGCATTCCAGGAAACTGACGGACAACTTGTGCACTGCTGTATTGCTTTCCCAACAAATGTCCATGTAGCTGAAGTCACCCATGAGGAACAGGTTCTGTTGGCCCAGGACTTCCTTAAGCAGCTGAAGTAAGGCTTCATCAGCCTTGTCATCCTGACTGGAAGATTGGTAACAGATATCTGACATAAGATGTCCCTTCGTGATGATCCCTCTAATCTTGATCCAAAGGTATTCGATAGAACTTTCAGAGTCTCCATAGCTCAGCTCCATACATTTAAATTTCTTTTTCACATGAAATGCAACTCTGTCCCCTCTTCTTCCCTTCTCATCTTTCTGAAAGAGCTTGTAGCCATCCACTGTGGTCTTCCAGTCATGTGAGTATTCCCACCATGTTTCTGTGGTTCCTATGACATCATAACTCTCAGACTAGGCACAGAGCCTCAGTTCCTCCTTTTTGTAGCCCAGACTACTTGTGTTGGTAGACATGCACTCAAGGTGGCTGAACTTAGGATTCTTGCCTTTGGAGAGGGTTGGGGAGCATTCTTAACTACTCTTGTAGGTGCACTCATCTTACCCTGTTGCTTATGAATACACACGTGTCACAGTTCTGAACACTACCACCTCAAGTTCGTTAGTTTAAACATGATTCGTGAAGTCAGCCAATCTGCTAGCGAAGATTCTCCTGCCTCTTCTCAGTAGGTGGATCCTACATCTCCTCAATAGGCTGTATTAATCAAAAAATCTACCCGTGATCATTGAAACCAAAACCCTGGTGACACCACCAGCCATGAAGCCAGGTATTGGTCTGCGTGATGCATCAACTTCTGCCTGCACCCCTATTTCTGACTAGCAAGATAGAGAAGAAAAATAACTTGCGCATCTGTCCCTTTCACTTGTGCCCCCAGCACTCTGAAGTCCTGCTTTATCTTGCCCAGGTTTTGCTTTCCTGTGTCATTGGTGCCCACACGGAAAAGAAGTAGGGGGCAGCAGTTTGTGCTTTTAACCAGCTGTGGCAGTCGTCTCTTTGTGACATCCCAGATCTTGGCTCCTGGCAAGCAGCAACCTTCCCTTGACTGTATACCAGGCCAGTGGGTGCCTCTCACCCAGTACTGGCACTCACCGTGTGCTTTTGCAGCTTTTAGCATGTGCTGCGGGTGCGGCTTCTCCCTGTGAATTTTGCTCATGGGTTTTGTCCTCTGCCAAGGTTTCATATCTGTTGCTGGTTGGTACATAAAAGGGAGGAGAGTGAAATGATAGCCTGTGCCTGTGGGTCACCAGGGACCATGGCGCCTCCTTCCCCAAGGCGCTGTTTGCTATCAAAGCTCTTTGTTCGGTAGCCCTTGGAGGTCAGTGCCACGGGGCCCCAGTATGCCTTACAAAGTCTCAAAGAATACTCTATTTCTTGTTCATCCTCCCTAATACAGCATACCCTGCTAACTTCCTCCTGCAGCTCCTCCACCCACTGCCTGAGTGACCCCACCAGAGCACACCTTGCACAGGTGGGAGCTTCCACCCTCCTCCACCCAGGAGCCAGGGGTGCAGTCTTTGCAGCCCTCCACCTGTCCAGCAGCTGCTCTGATCGCAACCTCTGTCTGGGTGGCTGCCTCCACTCATCCCAGGCTTGCCTGGTGAGGTAGCTGATTCCCGTCTGCTGCAGAGCACAGCCCTCGCCCGGTCTCTACCACCGTGCTGCTGACAACCTCAAAGCACAGCCTAATCAGCCCTTCTGATTCCCTGGAGACCTCGAGCCGCTGGGTGGGCTTGCAGAGTGACCGTGCTGGGGTGACTGTCGGGGCAGCAGCCTAAGGCTGCGGGTAAGCAGAGCAGGCAGCAGCCCGATCGCTACCAGAGGGCCCTTCCCGCGCAAACTGCCGGCCGGCGCTCCGCGGGGGCCGGTTACAGGCGGCTTCCCGCGCTTTGACCTGGCCGCGAGGACAGCCGCTCTCGCCCGCCGCTCTCCTGTGGTGAGCCTGCCGGCCGGTCCCTCCCCGCACGCAGCCCCAGGGTGTGGTGGGGCCAGAAACCCCCTCAGGCACCCCGCGAGGACCTCGCAAGTCTCACGCTCCTCTCGGCGCCCAGCAACTGCTGCTCCTGTTGCTGCTGTCAGCGTTGGCTTCCCACGGTTTGTAAAGAGTTGCTTATGTTTGTGAAGAAATACTGTCTTTTTCGAAATGTCATGATCCTGAAACAGGTACGTTTTTCTTTTAAAGGGATGATTACTGAAGGACCACTACCACTTCAGGCAAGAACTGACAGGGTTTCTCGTGCTACTCCTTTTTTTACATATCAAAATAAATGGTGAAGTTTTCCTTTTCCAAACAAAATTAATAGCCATGGCCAATGAAGTCCTACTGAAAATACTAAACAGACATTTCGGTACAACTGAAAAGGCAGCTTGGGCACAAATCCATGCGACAAAGGCACTAACCTTACTATTTATTTTTTTTTTAGTAAGTTGCAGCTAAAGAAATGTAACAGACACAAAGTAAGACACACTAGACTTTCAAAGCGCCTCATGATTTAAGTCACAGTTCAGAACAACGCTGCTCTCCTGAGTCCATCAGCAATTCTCCTGTTCTCCCTCCTGCAAAAGTATTCCCTAGCAAGAATGTCCTTGCTCTGCCTTATAAAATTGTTTTCTCAGAGAAAAATTAAATGGCAACTTAGATATTTTATTCGTTTATCTACATTACTTCAATAGTATATCCTTTTGTTCCAACAATGTCTTCTAAGTACATAAATATATAGAGAGGCATACAATTTCACTGTCCAAACTTCACATCAAGGAAAAAAAAATTTTTTTCTTTGGATGGTTTAAACTAAAATAAAGCTACCTGAAAATGAAATCTTAATTTAAAGAATTGCTGTACATGTCTAGATGTCATTCTTTATTGTATGCATGAAGTATCTCCAAAGGATCTGGTTAAAAGGGATTTCCAAAAATACAAAGAACCATCTCGGATTGACAGTCATAGTTCTACATTTTTACCTTTTAGTAGATATAGTAATACTTTTTCAATTAAACTAAGTCCAACAGAATATCTTTTTAAAAATTACCTAGCATATTTGAACCTAACAACTTTTTTAAAAAAAAAAGAAAAAAACAACAACCAAAAAACCCCAGGGTAACATCCATTCTCCAGATGCTGAACTCTTATACTCTAGAGCAAGACTTGAATGTAACAGCAAATGCCACGATTATGGAATGAAATGGGGTTTGGGGTCGTGGGTATTTTTCCAGCAAAGAACTTCCCAGAGGGCCCTAGACATGAATTAAAGTGCGACTGAAATAATCTCTCATAACACATCTGAACAGACTGTCTTTGTGAAGTCTGTAATGTGGGGGGAAAAAAGTAAAAGGGGGACAGAAGATATGAAGTCTAAGGTTAGGAATAAGCATATTAATTTATTTCCTTTAGATTTTAAGGCAGAAAGTCTAGGAGAAATGGTAATAATAAAAACAATTACATGTTACTGGTTTGCTTGCTTTTGAGGTTCTTGGTTTGGTTTGGGTTTTTTACACCAAAGAGAAGCATCGAGTCCAAAGGACAACCACTGCGTTCAGCCACTGAATAGTGGCTTATTCCTTGTAGTTGGTTTAAAAAAAGAATAGTTCATCAAGAAGATGAAGAGAAGTCACTGATTTATACGGATGGAGGACAGAAATTTAAAAAGAGAAGATAATATGGAAGCACAATGTCCTATAAAAATTAAATAGAAAAGCAATCAGAACCAGTGTCATTATTTACAAGAAAAACTGGAAATTATAAAAGGAGACAAGAAGCATGTCTCCTATTGCTCCTCTCCATCTAAAAAGTTACAAATAACTCCTACATAAATGTTCCGACTTTTCTGATCTATCACATCATAGTCACAATTGATGTGAAGACGACAACATTAAATGAAGCTAAATACAAGATGACCATTGTTCTTTATCTTTCAGATATGTCAAGAAATTGCAATATTTCTTTTTACTTTTCAACAAGCATTTACTTTACAGATCTTTTTAAGAAAAAAATGCAAGAAAATTCAAAGTGAAAACTAAAGCTTTTCTGCACAAACTATGGAAGGGCACCAAATCCTACCAAGATTTCAGTCTGAGCTTTGGGTTATAGAGAAATACCTCGGTCAAAAAGTTGCTTTGTAATCTTGAATCAGTATTGTATAGAAGAGTATAAATTGTTTACAAGTCAGGTTTTACTAATCTCTGCATTCCAGAATGAAATTAAAATTGTGTTACATTACTTTTAACTTTTTTTTTTTTAAACACAGAATAAATAGTGGAATTGGAGAATCATTGTTTCCTTACACAGCTATAATTCCTTTTAAATATGCTAACACCTAAACTTCCTCTCTCTACATTTTCAAGTAATCTCTATGTTTATGGACAAATCACATTTCTTATTCTCTCAAAACTGTCGTTTTTTAAGTGTTTTTTCCAGATTTTCCAGATTCCATACGATTAAGTTCATAAATATGAGTCATACAGCAAAAGGACAAAAGATGGTGCCAGACTCCTAAATCAGAACCTAATACTGGAATCATTTCAATCACACTGCCTCCCAACAGCTCTTCCTAATCAATACCTAATGTTGCTGCAGATTTATGCATATGTCAATATATGCAAAGTTTGAATGCATTTATTCACTTAAACATAAATAAATATTGTTCATACAAAACACTTCTCTTTTAGAAACTCTCCTTATTTGTAAACAAACAGATAATTTATTCCTGGTGATGAAGAAATTTACTATTATTTGTTCAAAGACTGAATTCATTCCACCTATTTTTAGGCTCCTAAATGTGGTGCCAAGAGAGGATCTATCTCCTACAGTCCCTGCAAGCCTTCACTGTCCTCCTGGAAAACATTTTCTCACTAATTATAAAGTTTGCACCGTACAAATGTATAAACTGTGTCTTAATTTAGTGCTCACAATNCCGCCCATTACTGCAAGTATGTCCAAAAAGACAAAAGGCAAAGATTTCATTGAAACTAAACCCACTCTCCACAATATCCACAATTATCAGGTCGTTAAAAGCATGTCTAAGTGACTGACGGTTTCTTCAATGCATACTGGGGTGCAAATTTAATGGGAAAAATCATACATGCATATATATATACACAACAGCATAAAATTATGATTATTCATTTTAATACCTAGCTAGTTTTGCTTCGCAGCTTTACCTGAAGAACCTGGCCACAAAGCTGAAAGTGAGAAGTTTATAGATATCTTCTTTCTAATTTATTTTTTTATTAAAGCACTGTTTAATATTTTGGCTCGCTACTGCTTAATCCTAATCTATTTGATGACAGGAAGTCCACGTAAGTTAACTGCTACTTTTTCTAGGATAAGATGACAACCTTTTTCTAGGTCAGCTCCTGTAGTACGCTACTGCTAAGATCTGTTTCTATTTATTTTGCCTCTAGAAGATCATTTAAGACATTAAGTTTCAAAGAGACAGCCAAGTCTCACCCAAAGACACACCACAAACCCCTTTCGGAGTGTGGTGCACTCAGAAATATCCTCAAGGAAGGCAATGCTGCGTAATGCAGGACCACACGTGGAATACCCCATAGCGTCAGTCACCCAAACTCCTCTTCAGAAGGTCCTCTCCTCAACACATGTACACATGCAGTTGACTACAAAACTAGTTTAAAATCTTATTTTCTAAGTTAGTTGTGTTAATTTGGTACCTAACCCACTCTTTTATGTTCTCTTCAGAATAATAACCACAATCATTACCATCGGTGACCACCACTACTACTTCAAACTGAAGGACAATAAACCTGTTCCAGGAACCAAAAAGCACTACTCGACCCCATTTCCATTTCTACTTCAATTGCTATATAGGATACATGCTTCACCCCTTCATCCCCAATGCTTTTCTAGGATCCCAGGATAATTTTATGGAAAATTCAGAGCAACAATATTATATGTGAAGACAGAATTTATTTTCACTACAAACCATCCAGCAACAGGTTTGAAGGAGTTTCTGGATCCTCAAAATTTCAAAGTGGCTAAATTTAAAAACAAAAAACATGCAAAATGAATTTGCAAAAGTATTCATGCAAAATGCTTCAACAAAAAATTCCATCAAATTCCGCTAATTCCAATTAGCATGCAGAACTATAGATATCACCAATCATAACATTATCCAGACTTAAAAGACAAAGCTACGGCATTTGATCAACTGCCAGAACTTTTGAATTTGGAAACCAAACACAGGCAGCAACAGCTTCATGGCTTTGGAGTTTAAAAAATAAAGCAAATTCCAGAGGCCAGCAGCCGCCTAAGCAAATTATGTGTGTCCTACAAAAAAATTCAGCATTGCTACCAAATATAATTGCCAAATGCGCCAAAAAGGGTCAACCACAGTAGTAAGGCTCCAGGCAGCAATTATTTTTGTGTGTACTGAAAAATAAATATAAAAAGCAACACTAAAATATGCAATGAAGGCAGAGTGGAAAGGCAGTAGATGGAAGAAAGCTAACTGTTTTTAAATACACGCAATCGCAGCCTACCTTTTTAGACCCAACAACAAACTCACAGGGCAGTATGAGAGAAGAAGAAGAAAAAAAAAAGAACAAAACAAAAATTAGAAAGACAGAGAATAGAAAGAAAATTAACAGCCACATACACATACTGAGATATCATAAACTTTGATAAATCGGTGAACAGATCCCATCTACGATACTGTGTAGAAAAAGACACATCTATAAATAGAGCCCTGCTTTCTCATCACTCAATAGTATTAAACCAATGCCTTACCAGTACTAAAAAAGAAAGAACCTAAGACACAAACTGATGTAAACAACATTAAAATGAGCTTATCCAAGTAGATTTATAATCATACATGAATATGTTTATTTTTTTAGCTGAAAACAGAAACAAAATAGAAGAATTAAGCAAATGGGATTTCTGGTATTTCTGGCAAGTATGCTTCCTAGTTTCAAGTTTGTAGGACCTTTGTATCATCATGAGAACATGCATTTCCGTTCTTTTCCATGAGTCTCCTGGCCTCTACAAATAACTACTGAGTGCAAGTGATTTCAGAAACTTTTTCAATTATCCTCAGCAGCCCTGTGACCACATAAATATTTTACCTAATTTACAGATGAAGAAACAGAAAGAAAAATTAACAGATTTGCCAAGATCTATTGGCTGAGTGCTCTAGGAATTAAACCAAGGCCAGACTCCCAGTCCTACAACTTCTATTTAACGAGACAATCTTTCTTCAAAACTTCTCAGGACTTAATCCCACTTTTTTTCATACTTAAAGTTTTCTTCCAGCCAAAAAAATTCTTCTACACAAATAATATAGTGGTTTTGTGCGTATTGTCATCTCAGTACGAGTTCTGGCAATGTTGTCTCTTCGGCGCATTATACAAGCAACTTGCAAAAGACAAAGATCAGCTCCATTTTTCCCGAGAATTATCTTATTTGAAATGTAGCATAATAATCCATCTTCCTAATTGATGAACTCTGCATCTTAAAAGAAGCCAATCGTGTTGCAATTATTATGCAACCAAATTAATGCTAGTCTTACTAACTGGGTGAGAGACAAGATCAGTTCTATGTATCTAGTCCTGATCATAACGTAAGTATCCACCTCAATATTTTACAATTAATTGCTTGGAGAAAAGTCTCATTTAAGATACAAAAAAAGTTCAGTAGTTTTAATTAGTCTTCAAATCATGTGATCATAACTACTATGTCCCATGTAACTTCATAACATATTTTCACTCAATATATCATCCCAGTTCATTAGCTCAAGGTTACAACTGCACTCTACATCTAATGAGGCCTTTGCTACACACTGTGAAATTTAACTTTAATTTTAGAAGTTATAGAACAAGATATGCTTATTTAGCCTAAGTAGACATCTGCAACTACAGCAACAAAGACATACACTCTCTGTTATAAGTACAGAGAGTGTGCCTTCTCTTCCATATACTTAATATAGAATATTTGTGCTTCTTAACCAGTTAGTTGCACACTGACTGGGAGGTCAGGATACATTATATACAAAAAATTTAAAAAAAAAAAGGGATGGAGGGTATATAAAAGAAGAGTAAGGGAACATTCTTTGCCTTTAACCCTTTAGAAATTTCCACCTATTCTAGAAAAAGCTGTTTCATTTGCCTCAATATCTCAATAACATCTTTTTTTTTATTTCATTCTTTAAACTCCTTATGCCAACAGACTCAAAACCAACAAAGTAGCAAAGTTACTCTTCCAGATGTTCTCATATGCACTCCGTGCATTCAGACAACCTTTATAGCCCTCCCTGAACAGAATTATACAACATGGCATCTTGCAAAAACAGAAACTGGACTCAGTTGAAGAAAGTCCTTTACAGCCCCGTACGTCCCTGTTATGACTTAATGCAGTGCTTTCCCCTTAATTAGGGAATCTGTCACTGCAAAAAAGAACATGCTACAATAAAAACCTTTTAATGCAACCAAAGTAATAAAACACGATATACTACCATTTCACATCTAAAGACTCAGGTTTGAAAGTGTAGGTTAGTTTAACAAACCGATCTTAGTTCAATGACATTTCACGGTCCTGAATTTCTGCTACATAGAACACAGAAGCAAAGATGCGTCATGCTACAGGAAAGGTGCTTGTGCAGAGAAGCTCAGGTACGCTATGTACACATATTTCTAACTCAGTCAAGGACAACTCCTTTTCTGATGTTTGCTTGGGATTACATGAATTTCTCCTTTCTGTTACAAAACTCAAAAATATAAAAAAAAAGTCCAGGCATTTGGAGTATTTCCCTACTCAGCCATGCAAAATACTACACTGAATATAAAGATACTTTAATTCAGCTTGCTTATGCTATTCATACATAAATCCTAAGTTTTAAAACAATGAGAAGTACTAACTCCACAGCAAAATGAAGCTGAAAAACTTCACTATTGAACTGAAAGAGGAAAGATTAGAATATTCTAAACACCTTTTCTTCAAGCAGCTAAGTGCAGCAACCATTTAAAGTCTACCCATTGATCCAGACTTACTGAAAAACCACCCAGCAAGGTTGTATGTGTATCTGAACCAGCGATGAACTCTGTATAAATCCGTATGTTTACAGAACCAGGGTCACACACCTTCCATTTTGCAAAGAATTCAAGCATCACACTAAATCTGTTTCAACTCTTCAGTGCAACAGCATAAAATATCTTCTCGGATATGTGTGGACATACTACCTGTTATTTGAGCTCCCCACCAGTTCAGAACTTCACAGGAAATATTTAGCCACTAGCTACAACACAGCCACTGCTCATGAATAAGTAATTTATGTAAGGAACTGACTTCCAAAGTACAATTTGGAAGCATGCTATTTACAAGACACAATTGAACAGCATAATTAATTCTGATTTTGAGATTCTTGGCCAAAACCCATAGTGTTCTTAGCTAATTGGAACAGGAAATCTTGGTGATTACGTTCAACTAAAATTCATCCAAACTGAGTAATTAAAGCTGAGATTCTAAAAGGGCTCATCTAGTCTACAAAACTTTATCGCCCATGCAGAGTACAAAAACCAATAACATAATAATTTACACCACTAATGAAAGTTGAATAGTGTGGGGACTAACCACAACACTGAAAGAGTAGCTCGAGTAGGGAACAACATTGGATAAGCAAGTCAGAGCAAATTCAGCTTGCTCTGTTCACCAGCAAAGAGGACCGGGAGCAGGGGAGAAAGGTACTGTTGGCTCTTCAAGCAACCAGAGGTAATTTAATGGAGGGCTTCAAACTAATTAGAATACTTTCTTCCAGTATATCACATTCTTTTACAGAGATTCTAAGGCTAGGACTAATTATGCAGGCGGAGCTGATTAACATGATCAGAAGGCTTCACAAACCTGCCTGGACAGCTCTGAACAACCCAGCCCGGATTCCTTTGAGCTTTTACACACAATAACCACTGCTGGCATCCCTAGTAGTACAAGACAGATGTGAAAGATATTGATATGCATATTATGTATTTTGATAGGGCTTCCACACCTCTATCTTTCCCAAGACAAAAGGAAGACAGTTGCTTCTGTTCTTTGGATTTGACTGCGAACAGTGGAGTCAAACACACTTTGCACCTGCCTGTAGCTAGCAAGCCAGAATTACTAATCCCTGATATGAGAACTATGTAACACTCAAATCTGAAAGCTGAGCAAGCAAATGATTAGGAAGAAAAAATGTGACTGGGGGGGGGACAGGGGGCAGGGGGGGGACGACCAAACACCAAACTGTAACAGACAAAACCACACAGAACAGTTGTGAGAAGAATGGTAGCAAAAGAAGACTGGTCAAGAATATTGAATAATTAAATAAAAATGAAACACGGGGAAAGATGCTGAACTTAGTAACCAAAATAAATGGTCACTATTTCATAGGATGAAAAAGTAGACAGAGGCTTAGGGAAAAAAATGCCACAGTAAGTAGGACTGGTCAAATACTACTCAACATAATATAAAATTATTTTTCATCACGGTTAACTGAATTTCTTTATTAATACTGTATATCTATAAACCATTTGAAGCTTTCCAGCAAAAAGTGTCTTTACAGCAGAATCTGCCAAACCCCTCCTGTGACTTCTTCCTACTATTTGATTAGCCTCATAAATTAAATATATGTATACAAACTCAAAACATCAAATAGGGTCAGACTACAAATTAAATTCCCTTAAATTACAGCAGACATACACAATAAGATAGGGGCACGACCTTTGTTGTAACAAAGTACGCTTTGTCCTTCCTAATAGGCTTACTCTAAAGGCAAACAATTACCACATAAGTTTTTTGAAGCCCTGTGAGCTGACAAAAATAGCTGCTTACCTACTATCGGTGTCCAGACCTACAAAATCCTTCTTCTCAAAAGGAACACAGAGGAGTGGGATCTTGTCTCCAGACTTATCAGTGGCTCTGTCAAGCCGCTTAGACTCCAACACTATGAAGAGGGATTCGATAAAATCTTCTATTCTCTTCTCCACAGTTTCACATTCATCATAACTGGGATAAAACGCCACATCTGTGCGGGGCTGCTCTGCAATCTCTCCTTGAAGCCCAAAGACAAACAACCGGGAATCATAGAGAGTAGAACCATACATTTCCTTTTGAAGATGGAATTTTTCAAAAGTCTGAGGCCAGTCCTTTGCAGAAGAACAGTCCGTAATAGTTATCAGCCCCACAACTTTCCGGTGTGTCTGAAAATCCCCCCATTCATTGTTCTCTGGGGGATAATGGTGCCTATAACGGATATACAACACACGCTGAGAGTCGCGCACGTTAACTTGACTCACTGCTGAAATTCGCTTGTAGATCCTGAAAAAGCTCTCTTCGGGTACAATGCCAATCGGCTGAACCACAACCAGGAGAGTCTGATGATCCTCAGCACACTGCATGTAGTCAGGAACACTCATTTTGCATCAACTGCAGGCTAGTAAAAGAAAAACGTGTATTATTTTTTAACACTCAGAAGTACACGATTGCTGAATCAAACCGGGGCTTTGATGCTAAACACTTCTGCATCCTGTATGTATGTGCTACAATACTAATACCTTCTTTCATCGTTTTACTAAATCTTCAATCATGCAGCCTACTGACAAAGTTACACAGTGCACAAGGAGTGTTCTTAGTCACGTATCAGTATGGCCACAAACAAAAATCTGTAAATTAGGTTTTTTCAACTGAGTCAGTTTCCCATTCACTGTGCAGCTACCGAAGCCAACCGAACACATGGGGCAGCAGAGAGTCTCTCTCTACCGCAGCCACAGATTAAATGCTTACTAAAGCACCACCTCAGAAGAGACGTCCTTTGAGACTCAGGCTCTCCAGTCTGTCTCCACAACACGCCTTGGGGAAATATGGAAAATTGTGTGAGGTGGGATGTAAACCGACACCAGATCGGAGTGACCAAACTTTACACCGCTGTCAGTGCTCGCATGTGGCCAGGCAGAGGAAAAACAGGTCCACAACACTTATTTTTGAGAAGAAGTGAAGTCACTGTTTTCTCAAAACACAGGCTGGTTCATCAGAAGGACCAGGCAATGTTTTCTGCTGTATTCTGTATTTAAATACTTAGAATTCCTTCTCCCCTGAGCTATCTAAGATTGATTACTGTACCGCAGCTGTGTCTTAAATGAAGACACGCATAGCTAAGTCCTCACATCTCCTCTGAGACCTCCCGGACCACACAGATCCGGCGGTGGATTTCAGCTCCAAAGCACCCTCTAAAACGTACATACAACCAAAAAAAACCTCCAAAACAAACAAACAAACAAAAAAACAACCAAAAAAACAACCAAAAAAAAGGTTTAGACTGACGCTATTGGTTTTACCAAACATAACGAAGAAAAAGAGTTCTGAGCCCGGGAGCACAGGTAGCAGAAAGCGGCCGTTTGAGGAGGAGCGGCTCCTCTTATCTACCGGCAGCACGAAGACCCGCTAACGTAGACGCCCCCCTCCCGCCGCCCAGCCGGCTCCCCGACGCCCGCCAGAAGCGCAGCCCCGCCGGCAGCGGCGCAGGCAGCAGAGCAGCGTCCTGCCCGCGCTGC
>WAAD01022308.1:14426-37416 GCA_013389945.1 Fregata magnificens | reverse complement strand
GGTGGGGGGGAAGATGGCGGCGAGGTTGAGCGGCGGGGAGAACCGGCTGGTGTCGCTGCCCCTGTCGCGTATCCGCGTGATCATGAAGAGCTCGCCGGAGGTCTCCAGCATCAACCAGGACGCGCTCTTCCTCACCGCCAAAGCCACGGTACCGGCTCCCTCTTCCCTTCCCTCTCGGCCGACCCCGCTCCTTCCCCGCCGCGCTGGGCCTGTGCCTCCCTGAGGTACCGCTGCCTCCGCAGCTGCGCTGCCTCTCTCCTCGGTGCCGACCTCGTCCCCAGCGAGCGGCTCTTACCGCGCCTCTCTTCCCCTCCTACCCGTCTCTGTCACTCGGCGGCCATGAGGCATCGCGCTTCAGGCTCCCGCTCTGCAGAAGGGGTCTCGGGCTGAGCTCCCGGAGTCTGGGAGCAATGCAGGAGGTTCTTATTTCCACCGCTGTCAATTAGTATAAATTAGCCGGTGTGGAAACGATACCCTGCTGCTTTCCGATCCCAAGTGTCATTTGCTGGGCTGTGGAGAGTGGTGAAGAGCAGCACAAATTAAATTACGTACCCGAACCTAAACTTGCAGTCAGTGCTCCAAGGAGATGCAACGATATCCTGACCTTAAGCTCTTCTGAAATAAGGGGGTCTCCCCACAAAGTGTCCAGTATATACTTAAATGTCGTGTTTGTGTCTTTAAACAGGGATTAAGGAAAACTGCTGCCAACTATATGTGTGAATTCATAGTTTGACTATTCTCTTGTTTGTTTTTAATTTTTAATTAAAATAATTTTAATTTTTAATTTTAAATTTCGTTTTAATTTTTTAGGAGCTTTTTGTTCAGTATTTGGCTACATACTCCTACAAACATGGCAGAGGCAAGGAGAAGAACGCTCTAACTTACAGTGACCTCTCTCATACTGCAGAAGAGTGTGAGACCTTTCAGTTCCTTGCAGGTATCTATAGCATGGCAGTAAATCCAGTATGTAATTTGGAAAATGAAGTCTTGCTCTTATTGAATTGTTTTGTGAGGACACAATTCTCCTACTAGTCATTAATCTCCTGTATTATATAACTGGGACTCATAAACTACATCACTGAAAACACTTTTTTGTGAATGGGGATTTTTCTGGTGCTTCAAAATTATAGAAGGCTAATTAGTTCTCAGCATATTGCCTTAAGCATTTCTTAAATTCCAGCAACTCCATCTGAAAGCTTTCACCCTATAAAACAAGATCACTGCACATCTTTATGTGAGAAGTTATGTGGCCCCAAAATTACACATTTAAATCTGTAAGTCTTGTTTCTCAAAGCGATTCATCATATGGTTCCTCTCTCTTTATATGTACACACACACACGTGCATGCACACACACTTTTTACTGATACTTGGATTTTTGTTGTAACACTTGGCTATGGGATATAGGTCGAGAATAAGATATTCCTAGCCCAGTCTTTCTCTGGGTTCCCCATGGACATACTTTCAGAGCACACAGTTCTCCTTTGTCCCGGGTCCATCGTTGCTGCCCTGAACAAGTATCTTATTGCAGAAAAAAAGTTTCTACAAGACATAAATGGGATAGCTGTCTTGTTGAATCTGTCTAAGGCGGTTGAGTAATTGAGCACTCTTACATCAAATAAATAATGTACATGAGCAGATGGTAAAGACAGTTGCCAGTAATCAGTTGTAAAATATATTCCTTACCTTTGGTTACTTGTACCATAAGTGGGTAATTCCCCCTTACTCTTACAGCTGTATAGGTCAGACTACCTTATCTGGTTATTCACTTAAATAATAAGGTTTTTAACAAAGCCTCTTTTTGACTTCATTTTATTAGTGGAACGGATGCAACAGTATTAATGAGGCAATATAAGTATTCAAACTGGCTATAAAAGAAACAATTCTACCTTCCAGATATCTTGCCAAAGAAGATCCTAGCTAGCAAATACCTAAAAATGCTTGAAAAAGAGAAGCGAGATGGAGCAGTGGGGGAAGATGACGAAGAGGATGAGGAGGAAGAGGATGAAGATGAAACTGTTGATGAAGATGTTGGATCTTAAGACCAACGGAGGATTGCTTCATAGTTGATCCATTTTCTGTTGTATAAAGGATGTTATTTTTGTGACTGAGAATCCAGATGCTGGATATATTTATATACTGAGCCATCTGCTTTTGCTTTGTTTAAGAAGTTTAGAAATTGAACTTTATACTTCTTGAAGAATGGAATTCTTCCCTCAGAAACATGGCGGGGTAAGAAGAGCTAATGTAGATCTGACAGCAGAATTTGGTCAGATGATTTAAAATTCCTTCTTCAGACAATCATTATCCAAATTTAAAATTCCTTATGGGCAGCTTTCAGTCCAAAAGCTCTTTCACCCTCTGATTAGAAGGGAGTCCTTCCCCAGTTTGTGTTTCTCCTCCGAGCAGAAGATAAGTTGAGGGGAGGTGTTCTACATAGCATCTACTGTCCTCGGCCTTCTCCTTGGGGAGCCAGTAGCTGATCCAACCCTCCCCCAGTTTTCTAAAACAGTGCCAGGGCATTAGCGGTGGACCAAGCCCATTAAAAAAGTATTCTGTAAAAACAGCTGCTTCTGTAATGCAGCCTAACTAGCCATGTCAGCACAGAAACAGGGTAGAGGATGAGATCCATTCCAAGAGCTAATGTGGTTCTGTGGCTGTGGTGGCAAAAAGTACGTGTGTTAGATAACGATGTAAATATGTACATCTAGAACCTTTTTCTCTAACGAACTCTACTTCTGCAGTTTGTCCATGGTGTTCTACCAAAATACACATTGAAGTCTATTGAATGTGGATTGTTGAGGATCAGCAACCCTTTTACCATTTGAGTGACAGAGCTGGATTTTTTCATTTGGTTTTGTTTTGGGTTGGTTTGGTTGGTTTTTTTTACTATAGAAATGGTAACCGTCCTGTGTAGAACTTTATATGCAACTTTTTAAAATAAATGTTTTGTATGAAAAGTGACAATTGATGCAGAGACTTTATATAGTTCTTTCCAGCTTCAGTCATGTACAAGCCTAGCATGCTCACTGTTCATCTTTCAAGGAGGAAGGGGGGGACAAAAGACTAAGTAAGTGATGCCCTGAATAGTCTTAATCAGCAATACTAACTAGACCTAGTCTGCTTTGGGAGTCTTAGCTGCATTAACCAGTGGTCTCTGCTGATGATACACAACTAATGCTTGCACAGTGTCATGGTCACTCTGAGGGAGAGAGAAGTGACCAAGATCTCTCCCCGGCTGTGAAGAATGCCCCAAGTAAGCATGGGAACATTACTATGGAACAAAATCTCCCACTCCAAAAAGTGCCCTAAATCAGTCAGAAAAGGAGAAGTCTCAAGCAACACCCTAATTTGGATGACATGGTTAAGAGTTACCAGGAAACTCTGTCCTCCCTGTCAGGATAAAACTAAGAGCTTCTCTTAGGTTGAAGGCACAAATACACTAAACTGCTCTTAAAACACAAGGCAGAAAGCTCTAGCAACTCCATAATCTGGCACGCTCCAGATTTGTTCTAAGAAAGCAAAAATGGGGGTTAGGCAGGTAAGATCAGAGGCTGGCAGAAGAGTAAAACTACTGAGCCACACAAGAAATGCTCTTCTTATTTTAGAAGATGAGATTATGTTGTACTGTAAAACATTTTCCCAAAGTTACCATAAATCAAAATCATATTGTATCAGGAATGCTGCAGTCAGTGCTAAGAAGTGATGCTTTATCCCTAGAGAAATTCCCACGTGGATATGCAAAACTATACTACTGGTAAAAGGGTGGGCCCTGGCAGTTGCTTTCTCCCTGTAGCCAGGCTGCAGAATGCTGCGGTGCACCCCTGGGGAGTGGGAGCAAGCGCAGACAATGAGTTATGAGGTCCTTGCTCTACACAACTGGTCTTTGAGTATCAGACAAAAGACACGATTAGAAGGGAAAGCACAAGAAAGGAAAATCCAGCTGGAGGGTGGAGGAGCAATGCTCCTTAAGGAAGGATGAATCATTCCTATAAACATTTCCCCTCATTGCACCCTGATTACCCCTGTTTCTGCAGTGTTTGCCCTGGTCTCCCTCTACACACCCCGATGGTGCTTTACTTCCTTTCAGCTTCCCCCTCCTGTCACACTTAGGGTCTGTCCACAGCAAAACTGACACAGATGCAGAGAGACACCAGCTGACAGGGTGTCCGTGTCCAGGTGTTGGCACTGGGGGCTGCAGGGCGGCCTCTGTGAGGAGAGGCCGGGGCTGCCCCGTGCCGGACACAGCCGGTGCCAGCCGGTGCCAGCCGGCTCCAAGGGCCCCAGGGCAGGACACAGCTGAGCCCCTCAGCCAAGCCGGGGGCGCCGGGGGGAAAAGGGGTTTCAGCAAGGGCCAAAGGCGGCACAGGCAGAGGAGGAGGAAGCCGAGGAGGGAGCAGCAGCGGAGGGACCCCGAGGCCGGAGGAGGAGGAGGAGGGCGGGAGGGGCTGCAGGCCCGGAGCAGGGATCCCCTGCAGCCCTGCAGAGACCCCGCTGGAGCAGAGACCCACCCTGCAGCCCGGGGAGGGCCCCACGCCGCAGCGGGGGGAGATTTCCTGCGGGAGCCGCGGCCGTGGAGAGCCCGGGCGGGAGCAGGTTGTCCCTGAGGGACTGCAGCCCGGGGAAGGGCCCGCGCTGGAGCGGGGAGACGTGTGGGGAGGGAGGAGCGGCCGAGAGGGGCTGTGATGGACTGACCGCAGCCCCCATCCCCACCCCTGCGCCCTCGGGGGAGCGGAGTCGGGAGTGAGGGGGTGAAGCTGGGAATGGGGGAAAAAAGGGTGGGGGGTGAGGAGGAAGGTGTTTTAGGTTTTGTCTTCATTTCTCACCATCCAAATCTACTTTAATTGGCAATAAATTAAATTAATTTTCCCCAAACTGAGTCTCCTTTGCCTGTAATGGTAAGTGATCTCCCTGTCTCTATTTCAACCCATGAGCTTTACCTCTTACTTTCTCTCCCCTATCCTGTTGAGGTGGGGGAGTATGGGAGCGGCTGGGGGACAGCTGGCCAAGGTCAACCCTCCACAACCAGAATTGTCAAAACAGCACGTTAACACTGGGTTACACGCTAAAGGAAATACATTTCAAGTGAGATCAGATGTGCAGATAGACTAACCAGTAGAGTGGGACACCCATGTAAGATATCAAGTGACAATCCCAGTCCACATACAGCCCACCTTTAGCCGTTGCAGTAAATCAGAAGCCACGTTCACAGGCCACCACAAAGCTCCAGCTACAAACCGTATCATTTAACATTCGGACTGGTCCAGAAGTGACCGAGGAGCATTCAAACAAAACAAAGCACACGTGCAGACTATGTCTCACTCTATAACTGGACAATTTGCATGGCATCCAGTAAACTTTACAGCTGAAACAACTGGGAAAGCAAGAAAAAGTGATTGTCTCAGACTTCTCCCTTTACAGCTCAGGGTTTTCTTCCCCACCAGCACCCAGCTCTCCACTGCTGTTGAAGGTCTCAAGCAGATGATGCACAGCTTGGGCCTCTGCGATCCCTCTGCTTTGCCACGACTGCCCCAGCTGACTTTGAAGGACTTTTTTTCCTCCTGGCAACCTTTCAGGCGAGAAGCTTACCGCTCATGGACCATGCATCAAAACTGTGAGTACTTCAACCACCGCAGCCTGGGCTGACCCAGCCTCTTCCTACACCCAAAGGAGGAACAGGGAAGTCCATAATGCCAAGGACAACCTTCCTTCAGGTACCAGAAAGCTGCAATCAAGTCCTTGTCTATCCATATCTAGTATGGGAAATTTCACTATAAACAGCTAAATCTCGACAAAATTACAGGCATCCTAAACAGGGGGGTGTAGTGGAAAGCAGCCAGCTTTGCTTACAAGACACATTGCTTTTTCTTTTTTTTAGTTTTCAAGGTTTGCAGTTGCTGAATGTTCCTGCGCTGCAGGGAAGCCAGCGGCGAGGCAGGGAGCTGGTGGTACTACTAGGGGTATCTTGGCCTGTTTAAGGTGTTCAGGGATTTTAGACAGTGAAACACAGGCCAGGGGACACTTTCCAGGATGAATCTATTATTATATACCTATTTCTATTTTTTTTCCTCTACAATACTAGCTTGTGAGATCCTTCCCCCCCAGCCAAGGCTGCTCAAAGGAGATGAAGCTTCCTAAGCCTACAAAAATGACGAAAGAACTGTGGTTACTAAGTATAAATTACCATATTTCATCCCTCTTAGAAGTTTCCTGTGGGATGATGAACATATTCTGTCAATTAGTGAGGCCACAAGAACTTGAACACCCTTCTGGATCCATTCAGCCAGAATCCTCGGTGGGGACCTCAGAGCTGCCAAAACGCACCACAGCCATCTCCGAGGCCTTGCATCTGCCAAAGCTTGTTGCCATCAAAACCAGTAAGTGGTATTTGTTTTCCCCAAGAGCTTGAGACAGAGCAAAACCACGTCCAATTCAAAGTAGTATTTCAAAAACAAGGGAAAAAATAAAGCTCTGCCTGAAATGGAAGAGATGGCTGTGACATCATTTCATATTATTGAGTAAAACTAACCTGTGTTTGCAGGGTTGGGCTCCCAACAGGAGCTCCTCAGCATACTTGCAATTGTTTTTGATATCCCTCTTCACTTGATGCTTTACAGTAAAACACTTCGTTTCTATGTAAAAATTGATTACTGTAGATATTCACTCAGAAAGCAACAAAAGGTAGGATTTCAGGCAAGTGGTTTCCAAAATGCTGACTTGCCATAAATAGTTTCAGGATTGTAACTTGTAAGACAACTCAGTTAAAAGCAGCACATATTGCTTCCGGAAATCTGGGCACAGAGCAGGTGAGTGCCCACAGAAACATCTGAAATGCACCTCAACAGTGTAATGCAAGGGAGGGCGATGGGACTAGGAGAACGTTTTGGCTCTCAGGCAACAGAGATCTCCTCTCTTGTCACAAAAAAAAGCCTCCAGACCAGCACGTTTAAATTTGGATTACGATCTGACAGAGCAAAATTTGGTACAGCATAAGGATGTCTGCTCCAGTACTATCTGCAATCTGCCACCAGGACTTCTAACAACTGTTTCTGAGCTACAGACTGAGCGATCAATAATTTTAGATTAAATTCTGACCTCTGGCAGAGAGAAAAAAAACACAGCACCAATGCTGCAAAATAACGGCTATTTGCATAGTACACAGGGACTTTTTACCCATGTCCTGGGCTTTCTCTATTTCCTGGCATTCAGCAGCTCCCCACTCATGAGATGTCCTCCCGCCACCCTTCTCTACTCCCTATGGAAAATTATTTAGGCCATGAATATGTCCTGCTGGGTACTCATGGAAAAAACAGTCTCACAGTGCACAAGTAACTGCAGAAAATGGCTGAATTAAATAAAAAGACATCAAACAGAAACTTGTAAAGATGAGGAATTTTATTTTATTGACATACTATGAGGCAAAACAAAATTGACACCATACAAAATAACTTTTATAAAATATCATTCACATCATTATTTTGTCAGGAATTACAGCATTCTGAGCTTGTTACAAGTCTTCTGTTTTGAGGTGAAAAACACTACGCTAAATCTTTAGTATTAGTTGTATATATACAGTAAGAAACCAAAACAGAAACTGTTAGGTTTTTCATGAGTTTATTGCAAAAGTAGTGCAAACTATTTTACCTTGTAAGCTGTAAAACAAACTTGGAAAAGGACCCACCTAAGCTTAAAAACATGACGATAAATGCTCAATTTCACAGCCTTTGAAGCTTCCTTCAACAGTTCTCAACAAAGAAATTCCCCATCTCTGCACATTTTTAGATTTTTACTGACTCGGAAACGAAGAAGTAGACGATGCACCCACACTAGCAAGCGGCCAGAGAGCAGGACAGATCCTGCTCCAACACGGGGCACAACTCCTACCAAAGCCGGCATTCAGCCAATTCGGCACACAGCACGGCCGAGCCCACGTCCCGCCGCTTCTCCATCACCCCCAAAACATCAACCGACAGGGCAAGTCTGGTCAGTTTGGTTTTCCTCCGTTAATAAGCTGCCCCTCAACACACTCGTATTTGAGAAAAAAGTCAAGAAAGCAGTACGAGCAAAAAAAAAGAAAAAAATTAAGAGTTAGGAACATGTATGGTCTGTCTTAGAAATATAGTATCCTTTTCCTGAAGTCTACGTAAAGCGTATTTCCTCGTGGTCCCCCTCCCCCTTGCGCACACAATGCAGGGCCAATCCCATCCCAAACTACTGCATGAAACCAAGGAAGGATACTACATTCTACGAGATCAATAGAAAACAACAGTCTAAAACGCTACCAGGGTCCCCCAAAGCAAAACAGGTAGCTAGTAATCTACTAAAAAAAAATAAAAGCAAAACAAATGCTACATGAAAAATGTTAAAGGAACAAAATGCAGCATATTCAGGCTCTTTTTTTTTTTTTTCTTGAGGTACCTATATAAATATTACCTTCTGCCCAAAGTACTATTTGTTTTGTTAAGAAACTAAATTCCTTACCACGAGCCAATTGCAGGGCATACATTATTATTGAGAAAGTGCAACCATGCTGATAATTTATACGCAGCATATTAAAGGATGATTAGGCTTTAGAAAATATAGCTTAAGTATAGACCTGATGGAGCAGTTTTATAAAAACATTTAACAGAGGCATCTTCCTTTTGTTCGAGTCTCTCTGCAGCAGAAAGCCTTAGGAAACAGCTTTGAAGTCCTGCCACGATGGAATGTCAGCACTTTTACAATTCCATATATAGATTTTTCTTTAATATTTAAACTAAATACAATTTTACAGAAAAGATTCCCCCTCTGTATTAGGTACTGGTAAAAAGTCGATTTTTTTTTTTTTTTTTAACCTTCAAAAAATGATAGCATATCACAACTTAAATTTTTCCAAAAAGGAATTATTTTTAAGTAAAAAAGGTTCACATAGTAGAAAAACCTTACACACAGTTGTAAACTGTTACATACAAAACAGTGGAAGAGTCAGTGACATTTTATTCCTTTACCCTCACACACGTATCCCTTCATTTTATGTATATACATGCACACACACATACACACACAAAAACACTGTGTACTATATGTGTGTGTGTATATGCATATATAGATAGATACACACAGAGATGCATATATCCAGGGTCAGGATTATATATTTCAAAAAAATTCTTTATTGGGTGTTTCTCTTTGCCTAGTTCTGCTGTGATACTGTACATTTTATGACTTGATACATTGAAAAATATCTTAAAATTTGCTAAAACTATCTTTTACGGCTTTTTTTTTTTTTTTTTACTTTGTGGTTAAAATTCATTTGCTGTTTTTAATTAAGAATATGACTTTTGATTGTTATGCACTGGGAAAAAACACAAAGGCACAAAGAATAAAACTCAAATACAATATTGTTGTCTCTGAACAATAAACCCAGAGGTTTTGGTTCGCAGAATGCCGCCTCCGAAGAGGTCAGTCATCACACGCAGTTTGGTCGCTTTTGCCAATCTCATCGACAATTTGAGTAAATAGCACCCAACTGTTTAAATGAGGTAGATCCAAATCGAAAAAAAGAAAGCTGGGTCCCCAACGTTTTATTTGCCTCTATTTAAAATGTTTTAAGGTTTATATGTCAGTCGTAAGAGGTGGAAACGATGGCACTATCTGAAGCAAGCACAGAACTCAAGAACAGCTTTTTTCGATGTCAATTGACGTGTTAAATCATAATCCTCCTTCACGCAAAGACTTCCTAGCAGGGGGAGNATTTGAGAAAGCCTGTTTTTGGTAAACTGCCAGAGAAACGCCCAACAGCCCAGTTCCTGTAGAGCAACAGTGACAGCCAGTGCCTAAAGAGGTCAGTCACAGTATACAGATCTGCAAGTTTCCCTTTATTTCTCAGGTGAGAAGACTTCCTTTTCTACTAGTTCAGCTTTATAGGAACATCCGACTCTCATTAAACGGTATTTTTGCATACTCTGAGAAAAATCTGACAAATTTATCATTTTGTTAAGGCTTAATTTAAAGTGGCATCGCCACACAGCATCATGCAAATGTTTAACTACGTTAGCAAGATACATACAATGTATTTAAACTACACGCACCTACGTGAAACCTCATTATTTGAGTAACATAAAGCGACACATTCTATGTTGTAAATTCTACAACCCTGTTGATGCATTTAAAAGTCAGTCGAGGGTATTTCTGTGTCTGCTTTTTGTGGTACAAGTGCTACTCTTCTCCAAACAGCACTACATCATTTATATATTGCAAGCACAAGACATTTTAATACAGATGCAACACACAAACTAGGCAACATACATTTTAGTACCACTTGAAATGAGGCCCTTAACATAGTATCTTTTTTTTTTTCTTTCAAAAAAATAGCAAACTTTAAATGGTCATAAAACCATTTTGATTCAAGGGAACATTTACAATACGAAATTTCTGAATTGATTTTTGGTTCTTTTTTCAGTTATTTTATAAAAATAAAAAAGAAATTTGAAAACTATTAAACAAAAGATTAAAACCTTAACAGATGTCAGTTAAATCTGCAATGTACCAAAATTAAGGAAAAAAATATGGATTTAATCAATACATTCTTTTTCCATCTCACCCTCCCAAGATCAAGTTAACCACTTTGCTGCACAGAAATCTGGGACTGGATCTTTACTTATGAACTGCCCTAAATTTTGACATTTTTGTGATTGTACAAACTAATGGAGTACTGCGGAAGCCAGTGAAATTGTGCTTATTATTTCCAGCAAAATACTGCCTTTGTATCTTTTATAAACAGTCCCGCTTTCCTTTCACTAACATACGTGTGTGTATACACATACCACATATGGATATACACACACACATGTATAAAATCTACTAAGCCATATCAACAAATTACAGAAAACAAATGGCAACACTCTTCAGGATAGCACATTACTAAGCCATATCAACAAATTACAGAAAACAAATGGCAACACTCTTCAGGATAGCACATAACTTTGCCAGATACACTTCCTCATTGCACCTAATTTAAAATGTGATTTCCCAAGATACATAATTCTGAAACTTACTACTTAATGGTTTTTTTTTTTTTTTCTTTTTTCTTTTCTTTCCCCCCTGAACAAATGCCTTGCTTTCCCAAATGGTCTACTGGTAATTATTCCTTAAGTAAACTTCCTTAAGGAAAAGCACATAATATCTAACCCTTCCCCCCCATGTACTCAAATGATTTCTACTGCCCCAAACCAGGTAATAAAGAATTGGAAAAATGCACCAGTCTTTGGTGGGAGACATTCTGGGGATTCAACATTGACAGACAACTGAAGATCAGTTAAAGATTCAAGTCGGTCAGGCAATTAGACACATGTTATTTACTTTAAAATAAAATTACCAAGTTGTCACTTGTAAATGAGATGAGCAATTTAAGGGCTCAGTCTTGTTAAGGTCCATGAGAAAACATATCAGGAACAACAAAATTAGGGTCGATATACCTTATTTTTTTATAGCACAGAAACACCGAGATCTGAGCATCTCACAGTTGATGCAGAACTACCTTTGGTGAAATCTAGAAACAAACTTCTTTGTATGTTATGCTGATACACGATAGATTTGATCCTACTCACAGCACATGATCAAGTAGCTGAGATTCTGGGGTGCCCATAAAGCACAGACCAGATCTGCTTTGAGTCAAGTACATGGCAAGCAAAAATGTGCAATTTTACGTATACTGGCACGAGTGAAGCTTCCTCCATTCATGGATTTAAAAACAGGAAAAGCTGATAAATACAGAATAGAGTCCACATTAAATGTTTTGGTTTTTTGTTTTGTTTTGGGTTTTTTTTTTTCTGACAGGAAATCTAACCTAACAAAGCAAATATAAAGAGCACCAGCCAGGGGATTAGAAACTCCCAAGCTTGCTTGCTGACCTTTTCACAATTCATGCTTGCCAAGCACACTCAAAACACCATAAAATGGCCAGAAAAGTTTAAATTTATACTTCATGGACAATTCCTAGGCTTGCTCCCAGGTTAGTCATATCTGTAATCCCTGCTGATGATTAGAGAGCAGTTATTCCAGCAGGTACTTTAGTTGGGCTTAAAGGCGGCGGGGGGGAGGGGGGGAGATAACAAAACTAAAGCAGCCTGGTACAACAGCACATCCAAAAGGTGGGGGGAAAAAACTCCCAAACCTAAAATCTGTGCACTCACAAGAATCACGTAGAAATGAATATGCCCTTTAATACAGATTTGCAATGCAAATAACTAGGCTGTTCAAAACAACATAAGTAGGTTGGTTGGTTGAAGAGTAGCCACAGGTAGTTTTAAGATGCGTCTGTTGAGGCAGTGCATGGACAAATTCAAAGCAATTATTCTTTTGAGGATATTTAGATGGGAGGAAGGGAGTAACCAGCCTTCATCTTGTGCTGTGGGTCCACTTTCCTAGCGCTGCCACTGCAAAACTCCGACGACTAGCTCTCACCAACCTCTCACACCTCCAAATTCAGTGAACACCCCTGGCCTTGCTCCAACCAAGTCCAAAGCCCTCTGATACGGGGGGCTGAAACCAGAAGTCAACTTGAGGGAACTGCCTACCAATATTCCCCTTTTGGGGAAGGGGCCAACGGACACATGCAGGGTCGGGGATCTGTGAGGGGCTGTGCCACAGCTCTGGCTGCACTTGGGGGCCCCTCGCAGGGAAGCCAGAAGGAAAACAGAGAGTATTATTTAACTGTCACCTTAACAAGTGCTTATTTAGCAGTTTTGCAAGAAAATATTTCCCCTCACCTCCTTATCTCATTTCCATGAGGGATGGGGTAGCCGGCATAACGCAGAGAGCGTTTCTCTTCTATATAGGCATGACAAGCACCTAGCACAGGGCTCTTTCCTCACAAACTTCCCGATGCTCCTTTGGGTTTGCAGACCTAGCCTAGAAAGCGCACGACGTTACTCTTGTCATTTTACAAGGCTATGCTCACAGAGAAGTGTGTTCAGCACGCCTGCACAGTGAAACCCCTTCTAGGGCACAGCAACGTCAATAGTGTCTATGGATCCATAATACAAGATGTAGTGAAATATTTTCAGAAAAGCAGCCATTTACCCTAGAGCAAAGCCCTATACTACACGCTTTTGGGGGAAGCTTTGTTAAATTATAACTGAGAACTGAACAAAATTTTCGGGATTTTACCCCGTTCAGTTATTAGCGGGCTTACCTATTGAGTCACTCACCATTGCTTAACAAGAATTGGCTTCCAGAACTTCAGCAATCCTCCCTGCCATCAGTAAGCTTTGTTAGTGTCTACACCCAAAGATTAAGATAACGAAATTGCAGGTAGCATATAATCCCAGCAAATTTGCTTCTGAGATGCGAACGTCCGTATCATAAAGCCCAGTCACTTTTAAATAAGAACAAAACAACACACCACACCACCCCACCCACCCCCAACTATAACACTGCTATGAAACCACACCAGCGCATTATGCTTAAACAGGTAGTATTTCTGTCAGCAGAGTGGTTAATTACAAAACGAGGAAGCTTGTTTGGATTCATTGTAAACAAAATACAATGTCTTAACACAGTTTTCTACAGTTTCATTTCAGGTCATTTAAAGCACCTTTAGTCTGCGTGTGCTTATTTCAAGGTTGGGTTATGGCCAAGGCTTTGCACATAACTGACACTAAATATTCACAACATGAACATACTCAAGTTTGGGATTGCTTTTTGGGGTTTTGTTTTGGGGTTTGTTTTTTTCTCCCCCATTTTAAAGTTTATGATGATCTGGGCAGGGAATATGGTATTTTCACTGTTACAGTCTCATGTCAACTTATCTAGAAAATACATTAAAAAAATATTCCAATACATAATTTTTGCCTCAGTTCTAAATATATTTCAAGCACCTTCATGTCATTTTCAGTGAAAGCATGACATTTTTCGGCCAATAGCTAAAGAACAACAATATTTTTCATTTGGAAACAACAGTATACAAACTCAGCGAGTGAAGGGACAGGTTATAGAGGGAGCCACTGCTATCGAGTAACCCTGCACAAAAGTGAACGTGCCAGATGTGCGACTGGCCTCGCCATTTCTGATACCTTCGTAATACCTTACATCAACACAAGCCACATCTACGCCTTAGGAAGACAGAAGGAGCGACAAGCAGCCGTTCAAGATCACAGTATGGCACTGCTAGTTCTCCAGCAAGAAACAAAACAGTAAAAATACAGTTCATTTGGGAACATTTTGGCTGCTTAGTAGTAGGTTCAACTTTAAAAATTAATTCATCTGCAGAGGAATACAGGAGGTAGCCTTTAAGTGCATCTGCTTGCTAACTAAGGAGTATTAAAAAAAACACCTTTTGTAGTGATTTGGCCAAGCCATTACATTCATATTAACACTTCAGGCAAAGAAACAACACAGCAAAAGCAACTGAAACACTAAATGAGATAAAATGGATTACGTGCCACACCAAGCCCCGCTCCCCCCCCCTTTTGGATTAAAACCATCTTGGATTAATGCATCTTTCCAGTCATTAACCCTCAGAAACAGGAGGCAAAACTTGCTGTTTCACATCCTAACGCTAGATGACAGGGCTGGAGTTTGGGTCTCTCCTGTCCTCGAGGGTTACAGAAGCAAAAGGCAATTACTGATCGATAGGAGACTGATGGCTTTCTCATGTGGGCAATCACAGAGGCAACGCTATTTCTTAGTTCAGAGCACTAAAACATCCACTGCACTCGACAATCCCACACCCACGGAGGAACAGAGAGCAAGACATTGTAACTTGGATCCCAAATCCCTATTATTCCACTAATTCTACCACACAGACTGGTGGTTCTTCATATGGCACAAGAATCAGATGCTGAAAGAATCAAGGAAAACGCACGACAGCTACACTTGATAGTCTGGATATTACGTTAATGCTATTAGTCATCTAACAGTGATATCGAAGATCGGCATTTGAATGTTGCACAGACAACAAGCACATTGGTAGCTTAAAAAATGCCTTTGTATCTTTACGGTGTGGCAGAAATGTACATAGAGGAGAGAAGGAAGAAATATTTTATAAATACAGATGAACCCTAAATATTTCCACTGTAATAAAGCAACTGTGCCCTTGGATTCATACCATAATGCAAACAGAAAGAATAACACCATTTAAAACCAAAGCTCATATCTCAGTACTGTAAAATATGGCAGTATTCCGAAACATATAAGAACAACAAGGAATGGTATCCACAGCATTTCAGTATTTGCTATACATAGCACTATTTACAGTATTTCTAAACAGCTACAGCAGATGCAAAAAAGAAGTCTTACAGTAAAAAGGGAGTTTTAAAAAAAAAAATCAGTGCAATTACCTTCTCTACTTGAAGTCTGCCTTAGAAAAGACTGCATGTATGCATCAAGAAGCATGTTACCAAATGTAATATAAAAATAAATGTACTGTCCTGCACTAGAAATTGAGGAAGACACACTGGCAGGACAAATACACAAAAAGAGATGCTACTGTAGGAGAAGAATATTAAAAAAAATAGGAAAGAGTGTGATTTCATTACACTGGTATCAAGTGTGAAAAATACTGAGTGAGAATTTTTTTGACAGTCCTTTATTTAATGTGTAAAAGATCTCTTTAAAAAAGTCCCTTATGGGTTATCTATGCCACCAGAGATGCTTACTGGATTATGTCAAGAGGGAAGTATGTCCATCTAAATCTCCAAAGGTCCCATTCCTGAATTTCTAGTACTTGTAGTTTTGAATAAGTGTGACCTGCAGAACCAACCTGTTCTCACCTCAAAATATCAACGTTCTTCCTCAAAAGAAACAATCTACACGTACACTAAAAAGCCTAGAGCAATCCACTCAATTTGGCTGGGGGCATGTTAATGCAGACCCTCCTCCTATCCTTGCTCTCAGTTAAATTTTAGAGATTCACTGGCATGAGAAAGATCGGGGTTTCTACAGGCGAGATGAACATGACCACTGTATTTGAGGAATGTACTGCTGCAGTAAAGAAAACAGCATTGGTAGCAGTATGCAAAGCCCTCCAGATCACGATCTTCTATTTAACAGAAAGCTTTTGTGCATGTACACGTAAGACTTCACATAAAAGCTTCAGAAGCATCTTAACTCGATTAGAAACGTCAATACTTTTCAGAAAGTAACCTGGGCACACAAAAACCTAAACCCCCACACCTACCATTCAAAAGTTTAAAGTTAAAAATCCTTGTGGAAATATTCTCTCTTGTCTTAGCTATGAAAATGATCTACTAACATCTGAACACGACTTACCTTAAAAATGGAGAAAGGCTGCAGGAGTTATTGATAACAATCAGAATTAAAGCTAAACCTTCGCAACCTTTTTGCTTTTACAATCGGGGAACATTGCCTGGAGGCCTGGATGAAGATCAAAAATATTTATTATGGATTTCTTGTTCTAAGCATAAAAGTTTCCTGTAAGTTTTCCATGCTGGCTCCAGCAGATTAAGACACAACACCTTTCCCTACAACTCACCCAAAACCTGACAGATCTAGAAACAAGGAAATTAATGTCAAAGCTTCTGTAACATGGAAGATCACTGATTGTAATTCAGCAAGCCAAATATGGTTGCTGAAATATTCTAACCCAAACCAAGCCAAAATAAGGAGTTCTAATAAACACAAGTGATCTCACTCCGTACATCAGTGCATATATACAAACTAAAAGTGTTAAGATTGCATAGGGCTATCTTGAATGCCAAACTCATATAAGGCAGAGACAAATCCACCTACTTCCAACATTTCACAACAGGACATTTCCTTTAAGGATGGACTCAACTCTGTTTCCTGGGTGCTAGAAGAGGTGGAGTGGACAGGTTATAATATTCAGCCACTGGAGCAGAAATTTCCAAAAATAAGCAAACCTAATTATTGCATTATATCTCCTACAGGAAAAAAAAAAAAGACAACTTAAGTATTTTATCGTTGTCGATATTATTTTTCACCTCCCAACAGGAGGCATTTTGCACTTGCTGATGCTGGTTTTTGGGGCGTTGCTACAGAACCACATGCTTTGGAAGGGCTCTCTGGAGTTTTCTCCTCCAGCCCCCTGCCCAAAGCAGGTCCAGCGAGCCGAGACTGTGTGGGGATCTGTCCAGCCAAGTTTGAGCCTCTCTGAGGACAGAGATTCTACAACCTGCTTCAGTCTTTGAATATTTTTGTTTCAATAGTGTTACTATTTCCATAAAAAAACCTCAGAGAAAACTAATCCGTAGCAGGCAACTCATTAAAAGCTGTTCATCTCTCAAGCACACTCCTAAAACAAAAGAAATACCGCAGTACTGGCGATGGTCAGTTTGTCCATCACCCCACTCATGCCTGCAATGGGAATAACATTTTTGTCACCAGGGTGCAATTACTATCAGTTTTCTGACTGCTAAGCACCAGGATCGCCTGCACCAACGGCTCAACTCAAGCAAAAGATCATTGCCAAGAACATAACGGAGAGCAAGAGGAATGCAAGGGGTGATGTCCTGCCCAGTGTTCTTGCAACAGGAGTCATGCAACTCCTTTGCACAGGCTGAAAAAACAAAACCCAACTGCCAGAGGGTAATGCACATTTGGTTATTGCTGACCTGAGCTGCATAGCGACTTAGTGGTTATAACTGTCAACCTCAATTGTGACTTCAACAGCAGGAATGTGCGAGAGAAAGAGACATCTTGAGCTTTGTGTTTACCTGAGATATTGCTGTTCTTACAAGACACAAAGGGGGGAGCGTAGGGTTTTGGGTGTTCATGGTGGGGGTTTTTTTGGGTAGGGTTTGTTGGGGTTTTTTTGAGTTTGTTTTTTTTTTTTTTTTGACAGGAGACATTTTTGAATACATAATTTATATTCCCAGAAAGATAGCTGCTGGACTTATAGCACACTGTACTTTTCAAAGTATATACTTAATCAATATATTTTAGAAAAATGCTTTAAATTATTCATTAATTCACCACTTGTGGGGGGACGGGAGAGAAGGAGGGAGAAGTCAAGCCATAAAGAATTAGCAGTATTAGAGCCTTAAAAAGATCTGTAAAAGGTAAAAATGTCCCTAGCCTGAAATGCATACAACCATCCCAAGTTCTTCATACTCAGGGAAGGAAAGCTACACAAAATTTCTGTTCATTCCAAGAGCATACACAGACAGCAGCTACTCTCAAATTAAGGGTCTGCCTAATACTCCTTTTCTCACAGAAAGGAGCTACAACGACTATTCCAGCCCAAAGAATAGATCCCAGCTAGGATGCAGTGAAGTCCCCCAGTCTGCTTCAGAAATAAGATTTGAGGTCACGACAGATTCTGCCCTCCTCACCCCATCTGACCACCTGTATAAAGTCATTTATCCCAGATCTGCGCAGAGAGGAAAGAGGAGGATGAATTTCACATCCAAGAGGTCTCTGCATAACAAAGAGCAAAAAACCGAAAGGGCATCTTAAAATGATCTTTTTCCTATTTGTTAAGAATAGTTCATATAAAAATTCTATATAAAACTCTGCCAAATTAAAACCTTCACTGAAATCTGAAGCCTCTCAAGAAAACACACAGAGAAGTGCAACATATGCACCATGGAAAAGTTTTGCAGTTTAGCGGTACTTTAGGGGAGGTATGTACAACCTGGCTGGAACACAGGAAGATAGACAATGCAACCTGGAATTTGCTTTCTGTTATACCAGCATAATTTAAAATCTGGATTTACATAACTATGACCAAGAAGAAAATCTGACCCAGAGGCCTAATCACCGAATTAGAATAATACAATTAATCTTAATAGATTTTACATTGTTATTCACCTAAACAACACCAACAACCAACACACTGCTACAAGGTGAAGATCTGAACTTGCACAAAGTGATGTACCTAGAACTCTTTATGCAGCAAAGGTTGGGCATTTTCTAGCTTATTCAACAGCAACCAGTTATAGTCTATCAGCTATATGGCACAGACCTCTGTATTGGTTAAAGCTACTCGCCCGTCTCAGTGGCTAGAGGTAAGTGTATTCAAAACAGTGACTGAGCACCTGCTAAGAGAAAGGGGAAAAGATGAAGCAAAATTAATCAGTGGAAGAGAATGAAATTTTAAAAACCTGCCTCTTAGCATGTTATTTCAGTTATCGTATGAAAACCAAACAAAATCAAGTCAGCATAAAAAAGTTTCCTGGGCTTTTTCCATTTTCTTCTAAACCTGCTTGTGGCATCATAATTAGTGCAATGGTTTGCATATGTATTATGGTTTTTTTATGAACCCAGTGTGCAAACTAACAGAAGCGTTTGTCTAATAATGATCAGTTTTAATTAATGCTTCTCCTAAGAGAATGGCAAAACTCTCACATTTACTATTGACCTTATGCATAATGAAGACAGTTTCGCCTCCCTTCATAAGTAAACTTCAGTTTCCTAAGATTTACCTTTACTGCATAGATTCTCTGACTTTTGTCTAAACTACGAACAGTGAGCCACCCTCCTCTATTAGAGCTCCTGCTTCACCAATATTCAACATATAAATAAAATACAATTGTTTTGTGCTTGAATGAACGTAGAACGTTGGTCTCATGTGCGTCTCTGAACTGCACAGGTAAAACCTGCTATGTTGTGTGCACGCTTAAAAAGCCTTTCTACAAGTTACAAGCTATACAATATACACTGTATGTATCTCTGAACTCTCACATCAAAGTCAATTGCATATTTTTGCATTTGAATAGTGATGTCCCCACGATAAGGTTTTAATTTCTAGATCCAAAGCATTCTTGATATGTTAACAGAAGTATAATGAGCACTCCTTAGTAAATAAAAATAAATAATAGCATCTAGTCTATCACATTAATACTGTGAAACATATATAAAATTTACATTAACTCAAACAACAGTGAAAAAGGATTGTACTGTATTTATCACCACAGACCCGTATTCTTTAGAGACTTTGGAAAGTAAGTGTCACAGTCCTGTATGACAAATTCTAAAGTTAGCTGTCACTATGATTTAAAAAAAATTCTTTACAAATTTTTTTGTTTTTTTAAATGGCACATTTTCTTTTGCCAATCTAACTGGACCTATTAAAAGCTTAGGTACAAGTTCATTCTTTTTTAAAATTCTTCTTTAGTCTATGAAAAACATTTTCAAATGCAGCACAATAAAAACATTCAAGAACAAGCTTCAGAAAATACATTTGCCCTTAGACACACAAAGAATAATCTTTATAAGACGGTTGAAAACCAGAATTTTGTCACTCTTTTCTTTTGAAAATAAAAATTTTGTAAATGCATCTAGAATAATCAAGGCTTGCATAAATAGTCAAAAAATGCTTTGCTTTCCTTTGTATTAAAAGCTAATTCACAGCAATTTTAGCCCATCAAACTTTAGCATGAATTAGATCTTTCCAAATTATTAAAAGCAATTCAATGAATAGCAAACTGAATGAGGAGTTTTGTGGGTTGGGTGGTTGTTTTGTTTTTTGTCCCTAAGCCCTGAGATCACAGCTCTTGATTTCATTATAAAATATGGGTCTGTTTTATACCAAGCAGCTTAGAGATTTTTGGCAAACCACATTTCCAACAATAGTGGGGTTTGGTACAAGAATGCAGTTCATAATCAAGTCTGAAATTCTGGACGGAAGGCTTTCTTGCGAATGGGAAAAAAAAATTAAGATGCATCACACATTGCTGGCTGTCACTGTAGCTTGGGCNGGAGCGGGAGGGGAGAGAAACCCTATTTAATCTGCCTCTCCTTGCATATAATGTTTTCATATCATTCATTTCTTCTGAACAGAACGGTCAAAAGTTAATTACCCTTAAAACACCACTGAAGTTCTGCAACAGAATAAAGCACAGAAGCATACAGGAACATCTACTTTTTTCCACAATATAATTCAGTGGTAAGACCAAATTTACCCTCAAACTGCCAACTGAGGATACTACAGACCCCAGAATTAACAAGCTCACTTCCTTCCCGCTTCCTTGCAAATTCTGTAATAATTCAAAACTATGCAACTCACCTATCATGTTCTTTATCCACCAGATGATACCTGGCTCTGAAAGCAACCAGGTGCGCGTAATATGCTGGTGCAGGGATGGAAACAGAACGAGTACAGCGTACGTACGTATGACACAGCTGGTAGGTAAGAATCTGCAGTTCATCTGAAGAGAAACGATTGTCATCCCAGAGGACATGGTAATGAGAAGGCCTGCTTGTTCCCTGAAGGCAGATCACACAGGACGTTAGCATTTCAAAAACATTTCTTTAAATTTTCACCTCTGCAGGTGAACTGCAGTATAACCGGCTGCTTCCTCAAAAATCACATGTGAGCAATTCTACATACTTCAGCAAATATTTCCTTTCAAAATGCAAAAAACCTCCCTCCTTGCTCCCCATGTAACTAATCCCTTTGCATTTTTGGATAGGATTGCATTTTCTAGAATTTCATCCTTGTTACTGAAATTAAGTGATCTTACTGAAACACACTTTCATCTTGTGGAACTTAGATCTGACAAGAAGCTAAAGTAGCTTTAGGCAAAACATTAATGTGAAACTACAATGGTGCTATCTAAATGTATTAGTTGTTTCCTAGGAACTGGATGCACATATCAAGCAAATTTAATGCAAGAGGCAGCTCTGTAAAATAGTCCAAATACCTTGCTACCGTTCAAAGCAGCACATAGACAGGAGAGAAGCACAATAAACTAAATGCACAGGGTGTGCTGCATATCTATTTACTTTCATTAGTTCTTTCAGATTTTAACAAAGACAGAAGAGCACTGTGGATGGCACAGATGAAAAGCCAAAATACACAGATGGAAGTTGTACCGTTTGTCTCCTGTGTAAAGAATGCAGGAAATAACAACAGCCAGTGTTATCTTTGAAAGTTACCATCGCACACAAAATGCCGTACCTGAATACCAGCGTGACTACACAGGTAAAAGTCAAACTCTGATGGATGGGTGATTTTTGTGTCCACTGTGGTACCCGCTGGAATGTTTCCGCTTTTTCCAACCTGTGCGAACAGAAAATGCAAATATAGCAAGGTGCACACAATGTTTTTTCTTTTCAGCTGTATAGTAAGGAAAAAACACAAGAAAAAAAAAGTCTGTAAAAAGCAAAAAGTCGAGAAAGAATGAGCAAAACTGAAATTTTGTTCAACTGAAAATCTGGAGTGTCTCTACTACAAGGAAAAAAAAGACTAGCTGCAAAATCTTCTTAGAAGTTACCTACAAACATTAGCTTTTTTGATTAATGTAAAAAGAATTTCCTGCAACTGATTTGTCAAATTCTTTTCACCTTCCCATTCCAAAACAGGTTATTCCTCTGTAACTTTTCTTGTTTATACCTGTAAAAGGACAACCCGTAGTTGTAAGACAGGCATCTTCTTCCCTCAAAAACACTTCACTTCAAGGCAGAACTTAAAAATACTCCTTACTTTAAGACAATTTAACAACTGTAATCATAGCATATTACCAATATAAAAACCACCTTCACGTCAGCATTAAAAGTTATTAATTATTGCCTTGAAGCCTATTGGGCTTCAAATGCTCACACAGAGAAGCCTGACAAAAGAAAAAAGAACATGAAAAACCCCATCTGTGAACAAAGGTTTGCCATTAGGAACTCTCAATTTACAGCAGCGACTCCATCCTAGACTTCGGGAGTCTCCTCTCCACCCAGAAAGGTGGCATCAAGTATTTCTACATGTACTTCACACAGATGCAATAACAACTATGAAACACTCATAAAACAATTTTGAGATGTTCAGTACTACAAATAATGTGTTGTGACACTTGATATGCCCAAACCAAACTCCACCTGTTTAAGACATTAGACATCTAAGATACCTTAAAGGTAGCATTAAAGGAGAAGAAAGTATTCTCAAAGTGTAGGTTTCAGCTTACCTAACAATCTCAGTGTCTACATCTCAGCTGGTAACCCAAGAGTCACTCTATAGTCAATGGCAGCCAAACCAGTGAACTCACTAGTGCTAGAATCAGACAAAACGCGCCTTAAAACGTGTTGGGAATACTGAACAGATC
>WAAD01022307.1:3002-18381 GCA_013389945.1 Fregata magnificens | reverse complement strand
CTCTTTAGCCCTTTTTCTGGAAACTAGGTAGGATTTAATGCCTGCTTGGATGCTGTTTCAGTTCTCCTTACAGGGCTGAATTTTTCCATAGGGTTAATTCCTTTGTGTGTCACCAACAATTACTTGCAGGAAGGGAACGCTTTGCAGAATCAGATCCATACAGTGTGAAATGAAATTGTAACATACCCAATTTTTTGTTAGAAATGCATTGCCCTTGGCTTTTGTGTCATAAGACCGGACATAATTTTATATCACACGAACAGCAGTTTGTTTTAAGGTAATTTTTTATTACTTTCTCTTCTAGGACAACTGCTACTGTGTATTTGGTTATATAATCACTGCTTTGATAGGCTAAGTATTGTGAATAAGTGGTATTTAATTTTTTTTAATTGAAAAATCAGAGGAGATTGTATGTTTTCCTCTCAGGAGATAAATTGTACAGCTAGCCTGTTAAAAACAAGTTGGAGATGTAGGCTGAAATAAAGCATCATTTTCTAGAATGGGTATGTTCTAGGAAAGAAATCACTGGACAACTTTTACCAGGCTTGTTAAAATGATGTGGTTATGACTGTGGCTACAGTGTTGAAACTGAAGTTCTCTCTGCTTTGCAGTTAAAAGATCACAGCATAGTGTGCTGTGTGTGCAGTGATCACTCAGTAGCAATTCTACACCTTCAGAAGAGAGTATGTCTCTTACATGCCAGAAAGCATTTGTTTCCTGTGAAGAAGATAAAATTTGACCCTGTTGAAAATATGCTAATTGTTGGATGTGAAGACGATTCAGTTTATATTTGGGAAATTGAAACAGGTAATAACACAGAGGGGGGTTTTTTGTTCACTTTCCTTAAGTTTTGTTTGTCTGTTATGTGGTGTTACACAAACCTAATTTATAGAAGACGAAAGCAGAAATACTAACACATTGAATATATTAATTAGAGAGTTTAAACATTATATAAACAAGCAAGAAATAAAGTTTTCATATGGTTCAAGGTATGTTACTAATAAAATACAATAGCTTAAGTCAGATCCTGACAATCAGATGATTAGCTGACATTGCAGTGAATTGAGTAGAATATTTCTGGAAGCTATAAATAAAATGTAATTTATTCTCTTTAATTATTAAAAAGAATGGAATTTTCAGTCCTAACAATCCCAAGTCAGAGCATGAAGTTCTGTTTTCTTCAGCAAAATCATAATCCGAGAAACCTTTTGAGTTAATTTATAATCAGTTAATAGTGGAAGATAATTGCAAAGCTCACAACTGTGTAGTCAGGAAAACTAAATCTACACTGTAAATTCCCAGGTGATTTGAGAGTGTAATGCTGATTCACAAGGGTAATAAATGTAGTTATTTGAACTTAGAACTATTAGAAGCTGTAATGGTGCTAGACGTTACAATACAGTGTTTCCATGTGATTTGGAGCTATGTGTCCTGGGAGGGGGGAAGTGCATTATGAGTCTAGAACCACTGAAATGCACAGCATATTAATACTGTATGAAAAATATATTTTTACTAATGTAACACTGAGATCACAATTTACTTTACAAGTTATTACTACACACTGTCTAGGCTGTCTGCTTTGGACAGAAAGTCCCTTGTTTTAAAGTACAAAATATCTGTGTTTAATGAAGGACTTGGCAAAATGAGTACAGCATAAATTACAAGCCTGTTGTGTTAGTAAGCTATTTAATATCATTAAGCTACTGGCATAGGGAATGCCTTCTGGTACTTATTCTTTTCTCAAATGTACAGAGTTGCTTCTTTAAAAAGGTTTAGAATAAAATTAAATTGAACTAACAATTATAGTTAGTTAAACCCCCTGGTTTTACACTGGTGTTTTCCTCATACAGCTACTCAAAAATATGAAGTTCTCTTATGAAGTTCTTATGTTCTTTTGCATTGTGTTTTGAGATTTTAGTATTCTTTTAAATGTTTTTGTTCAAAAACATGAATGAAAAATTAAGAAGAGAAGGTGTGACCTTAGGAGACTGTTAGATTGTATATAGTGTTGTACTTATTTTTCTTTGCTGTCTTATTGTTGCTGAGTGACTATATGATGGGTTTACTCAATTTTATCTTTAGTTGCACAGCTGGGAAAAACAATACAAGGTCAAATTTTCAGAAGTGAATACTGGACTCTGAGTTAGGCTACTCTAAACTTGTTATCCTGCTTTTATTTGTTGTTGCTTCCTATGTAACTTTAAATTCTCTTTTCTGGTAAATATCTAAGATTCTTCTTATGTGTGTTCTGCTATTTATGTAGATGCATGATATTACAGTTTTCAGTGCATTTTCTCCAGTCAGGAGGGGGCATGGGTTCTACCCCGCTGCTCAGTCCTCTTTCTGGAAGGTTTGTGGAACAGTACTGTCTTGGGATCCTTCTTCCTGTCTTGTCATTCCTCTAATCCCTTCATTTTACTAGTATCTGTCAGCACATCTGCAATATTGCAAATTGTTACTTCCCTCTCCTCTTTTCTCCTCCCTGTAAAAAGACTAATGTGTCCTCTCTAATCTGTTCTTTTCTGTTCCTAAAGGTGTTACTAGATCTCGTGATTATTTCCCCCCCTGTAATGGCAGCATGCACCTTGTCTATGCAAATAGTGTTTCTGTTAACAGTAAAAGCTGTAAGCTATATCTGCCCCATACTTTAGCATAAAGTAAAAAAAAACAGCAAAAATGAGTAAAGTATTAAAGGGAGAATGGAAAGGTATTGTACTAGACCCCTGTTGTAACTAAGGGAAGCTAGAGCAGGCATCTAAATGTTCAGCAATCATTAATAAATACACGTTTTTATAGAGAGGTTTGTAAAGGTGCTACCAGTCTCCAGCTGTTCTATCTAATCTTCATTGCTCTTTTAAAACTAATGTTGAAAATAGTTGAGAAATTTAGGTGGGGGAAGTCTTGATATAGAATGTTTTCTTTTATTTCATAGCTAAAAAGGACATTTCTCAAAAACATGTGACTGTAGGTAGGCTGTTTCCTGAGTACATACCAATCTGAGAGTGAGACATCCTTGAAGGTCATTATACCGAAAGGTTTCTTAGCGTTTTTTGTAGAGTCATCTTTTAACCAAAGGATTAGTGTGTGTTTGAAATTCTGCAATACAGTTGAGCAAGTAAATGTAATAAAGGACCACAGACTATTTTGTTTCCTTATAAATCTGTTGTCATAGCTATCACTTTTAACTGATTTGCATCAGTTATTTTCTATCAGAACTTAATCACTTTGTTTTAAAAAAAGGAAAGAGATGAGATATTAAAGCTCTAAAACACTGATGTTGAGCATGCAATGATTATTTTTCATACATACTTTTATGATGTATTTGTTACGGATCCATCATAGTCTGTGCTGTTATTATATTTGTAGGATACAGTGTAACAGCTCCTCAGGCGTTCCTATGATGTGAATTAAGGTTAAAGCTCACAAGGTGGCAAGTCTTAACATGCCTCTTGATGAGACATTGGATTCTAAGGGGACTCAGACACCATAGTATGTCAATGTAACACTTAATTTTCTTCTTAAAAACCAAGCAAACAAAAAACCCGAAATCCAGACCCAACCCCCCCCCCTCAAACCAACCAAACAATGCCCCCAACCTTCAAGCTAAAATAACTATGCTAATGACATGAGAAAGAGTACAATTTAATCTGCCATAGCACAAAAAGTTAATTTAAAAGTTGAATTACTAACAAAGCTTATTTCTAGAGCTGTGGAGTCATCATGAAGAAATACAGTAGTTCATATGAAGTCATATGTTTAGTAGGACTTGTGTTGCGCACTAGTGTCTGCAAGAAGATAGCAGCGTACAACGGAATTGTTCTTGTGCACTAAGAAGGGGGTTATATTTTGTACTTAACTTTCACACTGTTAAGATAAACATAACATCTTTTTTTCTTTGTTTTAGATTTTTCATGGAAATTGTGTATTCTGATAAATATTTTGAAGATTTAAATATCTCCCACATCTAAAAAAAATTGTGCAAGTTCACAGCTTTTTACTTTTTCAGCCTTTCAGAATTCTTATTACTTCATGGAATGTATACTATTAACTAGGAATAGTGCTGACAGGGCATAGGTATTCCAAACTTCTGGAGCTAAGTAAATAATTGCTAAATGATTCACTCTGTCATTTTTAAATTGGCTGTTGATTTAAAGAAGTCATCTCTGTAGGCCTGAGAAAAGGCAGTTCCATGTGTGGCGTTAGAGAAGGCCAGGTCTGCACCGCTCAGAAAGGTATCTTGCAGGATTAAATGGTACTTAGGCAGTGTATGCCTTTGAATTAACTCCTGACAGTGGCGATACTTTTATCCCCCCAGTGTGCTGCAATGAGGTTCTTCCTTAGTAACAAACAAACAAACAAAAAAACCAAACCCACCAACCAAACCAAACAATCATTTCTTTCCTCGATTTCTGGACAGTAAATATTGTGGGAGTGAATTCAGTGCTGCTGCTGTGTGTGCTTAGCAACATGCAAAATGGCTTTGACTCATTCTATAGAGATGCTAGGCCAAAATGCAAATTGCTGCACTCAACAGTATAAGGACTGACAGTTCTATCACCATACAATGCCCAAGGTAGCCCAAAGAAGTTAAGATTTACATCTCACATGCAACTTTATTTAGTACAGCTAGATAACTTCACACTAAAGTATAGTGAATTCTTTGTAGATCAGTGAGATTTAATAGCATAGGACTGTAATCGTACCATAGAGACAAAAATCGGGGTATACTTTTAACTGTCTCTCTTTTAGCCATAAAAAATGCTGCCTATTTCAAAAATAAAGATGAAGTAAAATTGATGCCACTGCTCATGTATATTACATATTCAGAAAGGGTGCAGATAGTTAAAAGTGTGTTTTTTAATTGCTGTTTCTGTATCTTTTGTTACTAGTATCAGGCAAGAATGAGAGCTACAATCACCACATCTTAAGGAATAGCTGGAAGACAAGAAAGGATGCAGTTAGTTGCTACATTAGTAATTAACAAATTAATTTTTTTCTGTTCCTGTTATGCATTGGTAACTAAAAGGTGCCATCTAGAGTGAATACCTGGGAAAGCCTACTAGGATATACTGTAATTGGTTTAATGTGAATTATATCTGTATTGCAGGAGAACACAAGAGGTCATGGCATTGATCCTTGAAATCGGCCTGACCTAGATCAAGAGCTACGTAGATACTTCAGTGCCACTCAGGCAGACAAAGCATGTTCAGACGTATGGGAAAGATGTATACAGCATCACAGACAAACCTCTGCAGAAACACAGCAGCCTTTTATTATGATTTTCATCTGTTGGCAAATGAACAGGCAGCCATGCATAGTACCACTTCCCTATACAGTTACCTGTGAGCATGTTCCCTGACTCAGTTAAATAGGATAAAGTTTAAGCGGCAGCCTTGTGCTTGGATTCCATTATGGAAATGGACATAAGATAAAGTTTTTGTTGTTTTTATAGTCAAAAAGTGGTTTTCTTTATTTTTCTTCTGGCTATGCAGTTAGCTTCATGACTGAGGCTTTGCCTCTTTAAGTGAAAGTCAGTGGAGGACCTGATTTTGTGTCAGACTCGTATATCACTGTTTGCAGTTAAAAAAAATCTGAACAGTGTTACTGTACTAGAGTTAATGGATAACTGGGAAAACAGCCAGTCTGTTTATAATTTCAGGCTGTGGATTAAGGAATTTCCATGAATATTTCAATATTTACACTGTTGCAGAGTCAGCAATAATTCTGCTGAATTTGACAGATCACTTCACGAAAGTTTAGGGGCATCTAGTACCTATGACTGTCTTTCAGTTATACCAATTTAGCTCCAAAACTGTCTTTCCACCAGGTAATTAAGAGTATGACCCCTTAAGCAGATGAAAGACTTCATTATGCCTAACAGTTCATTGTCCGATTTCCTATGACAGAGGCTGACACACTTTCAAAAAACATTCTGAATTTTTAAAAATATTTAAGTTGTCTTTTAGCAGGCTTTCATAATAGGCTTTTTACACTTTATGGAGTGGGAGAAACGTTGTCACACAGATTAAAATCTAAGCTAGTACTGCTTCAGGTACAACTTGTTGCACCCTCTTGTCATGAGATTGCCAAAGATACCTTATTTTCCATGGTCAGTGGGAAGTTGCCTGAGTATCAGTGGGCTGCCTTTATTCCAAATAAATAGGTATTTCCGCATAGTTTATGCTGAAATGTGTTGAATACCAAGAGTATATTTGACTTACTATAGCTGACTAAAGTGGAATTTACCTTATCTAACTTGAGACTTCTATCTATACCTAAGACCTCTACCTATGAGCGAGTAGTTCATGTTGGTTTCGTAATGAGCAGGAAGAAGTATGAATAAGTAAAAGTCGGTATCTCTTCCCCATTGACTACAAGGGGAGTCTAAAGAAGGTGGGGGGAAGGAGGGAAAGCAAAGCTAATTGCCTGCTGCTATTACGGGTCTAGAATAAGATAAATTGTATCCCATCCTTTTAGTCCTTTGGTTTATAGAACAAAGTAAAAATTATTTTCTTCTAAGTTTAAATGTTGTTATTGCACATGCATGTGGGTAGGGATATAGAAAACAATACAGAAGCCATGAACTGTGTAGTTTAATGTATTTTTGCCTAAATTTTAATATATGGATACAGCAACTTTCCATTACGGTAGAATATCTTTCCATGACAATAAATATTGATCTAATAATACATTTGGAATATTAATATAGCATGTGTACAGGATATGTTCCAAACTTATGTGTGCTAGAAGACAAATATGAAAATCAATAACAAATTTTATTCTAATTAAAGTGCAGAATATTTCTTCCAATAGCCACCAGTTGAAATCCACTTCAGTAAGGAAATGAGCTGTTATCTATATTGCTTTTACATTTTCCTAAGCGGTTGGTATCTTTGCTTTTTTGAAACAGGTAAATATCAGTGCGATAAGATGTAGTAATAAAAGGATCTGTGGTTTTTTTTCTTGCTGTATACAGCATATGGCAGCACATCTACTGAGCCACAATTCTATCTAATATGTATTGAGAGTGAAGAAAGAATGGGTAGACTTTAAAGAGCAATCGTCATTTATCTGAGGTAGATGTAGTCTTTCAATTAGTACTAGTTTCATATGAATTTATTCCTTGAAGTTCATCATGCTTGCAGAATGAGTCATCTAATTTCCTGTTATTTTCTTCTGCCTTGCAAGTCTTGTTCTGTTTTATTGTTTTACGACATGCTTAGTGTGAGTTTAAAAACAGAATAACATCACTTAATAAAACTTTCTGTTCACTTATAATATTATGCAGTTAACTTCACACTGGCTACATTGTATTTTTCATACTCACCCAGGGAATGTAAATTTTGAGAACTTTCTTGCATGGTGCTAGCCCCAACACAGAAAAAATTTGAAACATATGCCTAAAGAGTATTTCTGCTGGATCAGATCTCCTGTACAGTCAAAATTAAGTGTATGTTTACAATCCTTACTAGAAAAGGTCAAAATCATCAATAAGTAATAGTTTGGATTTGTGTAGTTAACCATGTTTTTGGAAGATTGTGTCCAGTTAAGTCATTCAGATCATAGAATCATTAAGGTTGGAAAAGACCTCTAAGATCATCAAGTCCAACCATCAACTAACACCACCATGACTCCTAAACTAGGACCTGGAGTGCCACGTCTACACCTTTTTTGAACGCCTCCAGGGTAGATGACTCCACCACCTCTCTGGGCAGCCTGTTCCAATGCCTAACCACTCTTTCAGTAAAGAAATTCTTCCTGATGTCCAATCTAAACCTCCCCTGACGCAACTTGAAGCCATTTCCTCTCGTCCTACCGCTAGTTTCTTGGGAGAAGAGTCCAGCACCCGCTTCCCTACAACCTCCCTTCAGGTAGTTGTAGAGAGCGATAAGGTCTCCCCTCAGCCTCCTCTTCTCCAAGCTAAACAGCCCCAGTTCTCTCAGCCGCTCCTCATAAGACTTGTTTTCTAGTCCCTTCACCAGCCTCGTTGCCCTTCTCTGGACACGCTCCAGCACCTCAGTGTCCTTCTTGTACTGAGGGGCCCAAAACTGAACACAGTACTCGAGGTGCGGCCTCACCAGTGCCGAGTACAGGGGCACGATCACTTCCTTACTCCTGCTGGTCACACTATTCCTGATACAACCCAGGATGCTGTTGGCTTTCTTGGCCACCTGGGCACACTGCCGGCTCATGTTCAGCCGGCTGTCGACCAGCACCCCCAGGTCCTTTTCTGCCGGGCAGCTCTCCAGCCACTCTTCCCCAAGCCTGTAGCGTTGCATGGGGTTGTTGTGACCAAAGTGCAGGACCCGGCACTTGGCCTTGTTGAACCTCATACAGTTGGCCTCGGCCCATCAATCCAGCCTATCCAGATCCCTCTGCAGGGCCTTCCTTCCCTCGAGCAGATGGACACTCCCACCCAGCTTGGTGTCATCTGCAAACTTGCTGAGGGTGCACTCAATCCCCTCATCCAGATCATTGATGAAAACATTGAACAAAACCGGCCCCAGAACCGAGCCCTGGGGAACACCGCTCGTGACCGGCCGCCAACTGGATTTCACTCCATTCACCACCACTCTCTGGGCTCGGCCATCCAGCCAGTTTCTTACCCAGCAAAGTGTACGCCCATCCAAGCTGTGAGCTGCCAACTTCTCCAGGAGAATGCCGTGGGAGACCGTGTCAAAGGCCTTACTAAAGTCCAGGTAGACAACATCCACAGCCTTGCCCTCATCTACTAGGTGGGTCACCCGGTCATAGAAGGAGATCAGGTTGGTCAGGCAGGACCTGCAGATGGCAGATGAAATAGTTTGAGTAGAGCACATGTAAGATATTAAGGCAAAGGAATTATGGGGTGCATTGGGGCATTGCTGCACTTGAGTTTGAGAAGATGTGGTGGCTTAGTCATCTTACAGGCTTCTGAATACACTGGGGATTGTCTTATTGCATTGTTGTCTATGACACTGTCACTACTGTTATTGCTAACATGCTATATTAGAACAAATTCAAGTATGGCTCACTTGCATTCATAGTATCAGTGTAAACAGTACCCCATGTGAGGAGGGAAATCTGTCCAAAATGCAGAAAACCTCCTCCTTTGATCTTTTTCGGAGGACCGGTAAGGGTGCTTTCACATGTTATTGTAGCAGTGCCATTATAATTTTTCACTACTTATTTAGAAGCTGGGTTTTTTTTAAATGGTTTGTGAGCTCTAAAACCAAAGTTCAAAAAACTTTGTGTCATATTGTAAGCCCCTAGACTGGGGGATCTTGCTTTTTACATGCAAAGGGACAATTATTTTTTATACACAAAACCTGATTTCTTAGTTTTGCAAAAGCACTGAATAATCTGAAGGATGATCCGGTCCATCAGGAACAAGAAACTCCATTAATTTTTCTGATTGAAAACATCTAACACATTTTTACAAAATGCTTTAGATAAATTATTCATATATCAATTTCAAATTCAATACAGTATTTTTTTCCACATTGTGCTTGCTATCTGTACAAGAGCTGAGGTGTTCATGGTGATTTTTAGTACATAATCTGTGTTTCTGTTAATGGCAGTGGTGATCTTACTCTATCTGCTTGAAATGTGCACTGCTGGGAAATATAATTCGTAAGATGATATTTAATTATAAATGATATAATAAGCTTTTTATTAAGTTAAGTACCTGCTTGACTTTTATTTTCTTTTTTGATGACTATCCTCGCCTCTGAATTGTTTATGGATCCTCGTCTCTTAGTTGTTAACATTCTGTACCATTTAATTACATACAGGATAATAAAATTAATTAAAAATAAAGGACATAACTAAAGTTTTCTACATAAAGTTGAATTGTGCTAGATGACAAAGAAAAAATCCAGGTTATTAAAGTACAGTTATATAACTCTACACTTAAGAAATATGTGTTTGAAGGAAAAGAAGTTTATGAAGTTACGCTTTGAAAAAGCTCAGAGATGTTAAGGTTAAGACCATTTGTGTAAATCTAATTGCACAAATCAAATCTGTGCCTCATGTACCTCTGAACTCTTGAGGACAATTACTAAATAAATATCTATATAATATTTTTTTATCCACACTGTTCAATGTGTATTGCTTTCCCTATTTGTGCCCTGTTTGAATCCTTTTCTGAATACAATACTTTTTCTTGTATTTTGCCATGTTGGTTATATCACAGTATGTAAGTGCTTAGTAACAATATTTCTGCCATTTTCCTGTCAAGTGAAGAAGCATTACGATTGTCTCAGCTTCTAACTTTTGCACCTAAGCAAAGCAGGAATCCTAAAAATGACAGTGCTTTCTATAGAATTATTCTTAGAACACTCTAGGTGTTATGTAATTTTAAAAAACATGTTTTAATATATACAGTGCACCACAGACTTGCATAAAAGTGCCTGGTACCTCAATTCAGAGACTTTCTTTGCTATTACTCCCTGTCTTTGCAAACAGCATTATGTTGATACTTATACATAATTTTCTACATGTCTATAGCTTGGGGGTTTTTTTTAACAGAGGTAAGTGAAAGGCTATCGCTTCCATTCACTGTAAGATTGACTCTCTCTGTTGTCATGTGGGATGGATTCTGTATAGACCTCTCTTGCTTGAGCAAACAGAAAAGGTAATGGTGCTTCAATTAAAATTGTCATTGTGGTGGGAACAAGACATCGGCGTTGACAGTGCATCTCACAGAAGTGTAATGTTTAGCTTTGAGTCCATACTTTAAGGCATGAAGATTTTATGAAACACCCATGGTTTTATGTTTTATGAAACACAAAATGGTTTGAAACACTTTTGCTGAGAAACAAAAAACATCCCACCACCTTAACATAGCTGACAAGCATAGAAGACTTAGCTCAAGCATTTAAAAACTACACAGGTATCAGTAAATTAAAACAGGCTTTTAATGAGATTGGCAGCCTCCATAAAATATGCAATGTCTAATATTAGTCAAATCCCATCTGTATGATCACTTCTATTGCAAAAAAAAAAAACTTTATTAAAAAAATAGACAAGAGTTCAGAAATACCCTGAAAATATTTCTTGCAAAGTTAATGTCACATTGAGTAATTTAAACTGTTACATAAAACCTCTTCTCTTTCAGAAGCATCCTTGCTGTGGAGAAAATGAAATTACTCTGCACGTAGTGGTGTTATAGATCAAACCTTTGATTATATTGATGGTTAAACATGCTGGAACATTTTCAAACACTGTTTAAAGATCATTTGTATGTAGTTATATATGCTCCAATATCTTTATAATTGGTGGCAACAATAATAAATCTTCTAAACTTTTGGTAAAATCTGTGCAAATGACTTGCAGAATGTGTGGGGTTTTGCTTTGGTTTGTTTGGGGTTTTTTAAGTAGACCCTCATTTAGTGTGTCTGACAGCTTTTCTCATCTCAGAAATTAGTGATTAAACTGTTTAGAAAACTAAGGTTTAGGTTTCGTCAGGTGGCTGTGAGGAAATAAGTTGTACAGTTTCAATGAAACTTAGAACTGTATCGGAGTAAACTTGGTAATTAATTTACTATATATCTATGTCTAGATAATTGTAGAAGCAACAATAATTACACTCCTGTGATCCTTTTGTCCTTGGAAAATTTAGTGATTTACAGTCTGCTTTGCTATCTCTTTCATTTTTCCCTTTCTGTCCCTCTGTCTCTCCATCTTTCTCTCTCTCTCTTTCTCTTCAGGTCATTGGTCAGAATTAGATCTGAGTGGGTGAGTGTGGCCTAGCTGATAAATCCTGTGGTTGGGTTTCNTTTTTTTTTTTTTTTTAATGAACTCTGTGTAGCCTAAAGATCTGGGCTGATGCAAAAGTCAGTTTTAGAGTCCTTGGTAACTACATCTGGTAAGTCTTTTGTGAAACGTACTGCATGCGTATATTTTACATGCTTGGGAGCAAAAAAAGCCTAGCTAACAAAGTTTGCCTGTAGGGTCCTGTGCCCCTGGTCAGAAATCCAAGTCATTTATATATTTGCAGGAGTAAAATGCAGTAACTGTGAAATGGTTTTGTTAGGAAGGGGCACCGGGTCGATCTCTGTGCAGTTCATGTGAGTAAGGCAATGATCTTCATCTTTGATGATAAACCATAAATCTTCAAAAGTGCAAATGGTCAAATTGTGATAAGTGTTACTTGATAGAAGTACCTATAGAGTTGTTTTAGTGAACTCTTGTTAGACATTTGGATAGTAAAATTAAACTTTTGATAAAATTGCCATAATTTCTGTGAATGAAAACATTCAAGGCTTCTGGAGAGATGTAAGTTTTTCAGGAAGAGATGGTATATGACCAATTGCTTCATTATTTTTTTGGTTTTTTTCTAGGACACTCTGAAGTTTGAATAAAATTTCTCTTGTGTCAATCTAACCTTGTGCTTTAAAAAAAGTCCTGCCATTGAATCAGTCTTGTACACACACTCACAAATTTTACACATACTCAATTCACACCCACACAATATCTTTGCTTTCCTTCATTTTAGAGTTACACGATATAATATTGGTAAGCAACTTGTTTAAATAACAGATTTATCTTAAATCAGGTACATTTGTGAATGCACCCAGAATACGGGCCCTAAAGTCTCCTTGGTTATACAAAAATACTTCTGTGCATACGCATTCTGATTTTAGGACAAATAGGTCTCATTTGATATTCCTAACAGTGATCTCTAACAGTTACGTTGCACCTAATTTCATCATCCCTTGTGAAACTACAAAGAATAGCCCTTACAAAACTATGGCTCAAATATTAAGTACCCTGTTGCATTACTAGGAGGAGTTAATTGAAGACTGTGAAAGGCTTGTATCTCCCCTGAAGGGAGCTTTTCTTATTTGGAAAAAGGCTCTAGTGATTTAGCTCTTCTGTTCTTAGGTCATGGTCTGACCTTCAACATTAATAGTTAGGGCAGACACCACATGGGTTGAGATCTTGATTTCTCTCCCTCCTCCACCTTCATGCTTAAGAGGCATCCTTAGAGAAAGGGAGAACCTGCAGGGAGTGAGTTAACCCAGCTGTGCGTGATTGAACTGAGACAAGATAACTTCTTGGGCCAAGAGTACTTAATGCAACATTAAACAATTTCTGGTTTAGACAATCTTTCTCTAAGGAAGCAGCTCTGTGAAGAAGTTCAAGGTATGTTAAAGGTAACATCTGTGATGCAAATGATAACATGCAATAAGATGGAAGGTTGCCATTTTACTGTAGTTTCTCTGCACATCTTATGTTGTCACTTAGATCCCTTTCTAAAAGATGTAAAGAATGAGGAAACATTGGTTATAGCATATTTTGAAAACGTGAATGATTCAAAATAAGTCCTAAGGACAAATATATATGCTTTGTGGAAGTTTAGTGTTTGGGGGGTTTTTTGTTTGTTTTAATTTGTCAGCCTTGAGTTAAAACTTAGCTAATGTTTTGCCTTTTTTTATGGCATCTTATATTTTATACATGTAAGCTTTGGGTCAGTCTGTAGCTTGCACTTGAATACTTCAGTTATCTAAATTTGAGTCATTGTTCAGTAACTACTTATTGATGTAGAATAATAAAAGATAGCAGAGCTTGGAAAAGTCTGTCTCAGAGGAAAAAAAGAGCATTGTAGTCTTTTGCCCAATCTGCAGAAGCTTATGACACACTCTTTTATACTGAGAATAGTCAGGTATCTGTGTTCTTATATATACGTACACACACATACTCTTATGTACTTTATACTAGGTGGAACACGTGTGGAATTTAGCAGTATGTGTCTGTGTTTAAAAGGATGTGTTTCTTACAGTTGGTAGTTGATCTTCAGTAAGATTATATACAGTTAAAAAAAAGTGGAAATGAGAACTGATTGACGTGGCCAGTGCAGTTAGACAGAAGAGCTCATATCAGGGAGGGTTTTCATTCCAGATATTAAGGGATGGATTCTCATCCTCATTCCATGTTTTGGGTGGTAATAAAGAAATAGACAGAAACTGCTCACATCTCTTCCAAGTTCAGAGCTGGCCACCTTTTCCATTCAGCCCAGTTTAGCAATTTTACTGCATCTCAGTAATTCCTGTTACACGATTATTGTCCTTTTGCTGTTTAGAATAGCTTAGATGGAGTCAGGGAGAGGACAGGGGAGTTTTAATGTCCCTTCTCTTGGGGTGTTGTGTCTGCAGCAGAAATCCTGAGATAACAACTGACTGCATTGGAGAACTGCTCTTTTTTACCTACATATGTAAACCTGCATTATATATGATATTTTATTTGTTTTCTTTGTATTGTTCTTCATTGCTTTCTTTAGCTGAAGGATATTCTGACAATAGTTTGCTAATGCTATTCTGAAAATGTATGTTCTGAACAACGCCAGTAATGTACAGCAGTTGGACTATATGACAGAAATCTTCCAAATGCAAAAATCATTATGGAGTGTCTGCCAAGACACTTTACATGCTCCTGTATGCAGTGCTGTAGTCACAGGGCATCTCCATTGTTAATCTATTCCTATATGTAAAATATCCTTTTAAAGATTATTAGATTTTAACAGGCTGGGTTTTGTTTGATCTATCCCATTTCTATTTGTTAGATTGCATTTACTTTTGTCTCGATATTGGTTGGAAATATATATGCTTACTTAATGCAATATTTGTTCCATCTGTTTTGGGCCATTTGATATTAGAATGCTAGTACTAGCAGTTAAGAGAAATTTTTCAAGCAAAGTGCTTGACCACTGTCTTGGAGCAGGATGGTAGACTTGTAAAATTCAAGCAACTTCTAGTGAGGAACATAAAATGTTTGTTTGCCTGACTCTACCAGCATAGAAGAAAGTGGGTGGGAGTTTCTTTTCAGATGAAATAGGTATTTACAGAAAGGAAGATCTTGACAGAAAATAAACCAGCTAGTATTACAGATGATACTTGTTCTGAAAGGTGAGGTGTTTTGTTTTGGCTACTAGTAAAGAAAAGGATTTATTCTTGACCATGTGCTCTTTTTAAATAAAATCAATTCTGAAACCGTTTTTCATTCACAGATCACTGTTATGCTGCAAGATTCAGCTGTGTTACTAGGTCACAGCAGCACTGCAATATTGAGGATTTTCAATACTTTAGCTGTGACAGCAAACAGAAAGCACTGGAGCCTGATGATATGACAGGTCATGTGATGTCAGTGAATACCTCGTCTTGAGGCAGGGTAATATGCATGACCTCCCCAGTAAAAATACATCATTCAGTAAGAGCAGAACCCGGAGAACTCTGTGGACAGTGCTAACACCAAGAGACACAATTTGTAGTACTTGGTCCAGAAGAAGAGTAAGATGTTGTAACAGTCTCTAGCCAGTCACATCTGGTGGTCCAAAGCTGCCCAGGAGAGTGAAATACTCCACTCTCGTCTGTTCCTGAGACTTGGTTGCCATGGTCAC
>WAAD01022305.1:48454-70274 GCA_013389945.1 Fregata magnificens | reverse complement strand
AGTGCATATAATTCAATCTCCTCAGGCCAGAATTAAATGACAACACATGGTGCTAAGGAGTTACAGCAAGGTGTAAAAATCTCTGGGATGAGGCTTTGGTGTTCGTGCATCTGAGGCACTTAAAGCTGATCATAAGAGTTCTACACTTGATATTGTATCTAGATATCGTTAATGACATTGTAAGACTAAGGCCTTCATCTGTCAGTGTAGTGACTTTCATACCATGAGAGCTTTATCTTGATGTGAATTTTCAGAACATATTAATTAATTTGAGGTTTGTAACTCCATTAATTTTGAGTCTTTAAACTGAGGTCTAGGAAAAGCTTGAAGGGATTACATGTTACTGGAGAGAGAGTGGCTTTTCAGTGTCATAGAATTTTTTACTGCATTACCTCCTATTCTGCTAGCATAACGCTAGTGCCTTCAGTGTTTTAGAGAGGTTTAGTTATCAGGTGTGTGCATCTTCAGGAAATCATAAACTACTACTGTAATATGAAAGTATGTGTTTTTATACGTCTATTGTCAGAGTAGTCACAGTTTTAATGCGGTCCGTGAAGCGTGGATTTTTTTGGTCCTGCTGTGTTTGTTCCAGAACAAGGAAATGCAGTGTGAGATGCTGCAGTATGAATTTAATTGTCGGGCCTGCTGTTTGTAGGGTTTTCTTAGTTTGTTTTGTTTTCCTTTTGTGAAACAAAGTTATCTCAAGCGGTGTGTTTTGTGCTGATTCTCATTCCTGGTGGATCTCATAATCAGCCATCAAACCAGCCTATGATTGGGAAAGCATTCTACATGTCTGATGCATCTGAGAATAAATAAAAATAAAATTCCGTTTTGTCCCTCCGCTCCCTCCCCCCACAGTTGGGTTTTCATTCTGAAGGTAATTGATAAGTTCAAGAGTAGCTGGAATGAAAATTATTTTAGAAAGAAAGACAGAACAGAAGTTTTCAAAATAGCACACTCAGAGATGTAGTGTTTTTACAAGTGCTACTGTAAAATGAGTATAAGCAAATACCATGAAGATTTTTCCTGTATCATAGTGACACACATTCTCAGTAAATCCCAGGAAGGAGAGCATTGCCAGATGAAACTATTATGTTGGAGTCAACAGTAGGCATTTACTTAGGTTCCACTTTAATTATGGCGAGAGTTTCAGTTATAAAGTCACTTTTCAATTCTTACTAGATGTATTTAAGTAGATGGTATAATCCTGTCTTCTTGGAATAGAATTATTAAAAAGTGACTGTGTTAATAATGCAAATTCATCATGGTTCTTAATTTAAGAATCTTGAAGTGCAAATGTCTCTAATGAAAAGAGCAAACTCTGTGTAGAGCACTTAGTTTGCAAAGAATTCAGCATCAGAATTTAGTATTGCTCCTGAGTGCAGTTATCAGGGATTGAAATGTGTGAAAACAATAAAATACAATACAACACATTTTAATAGAGAAGTCAGTTTAAGAAAACTGGAAATCTTTTAATTAATTATTTTTTTGTAAAACTGTTCATTAAAATTTGTAAGTGCTTAACTAAACAAAACCTTAATTGAAAGGGTCAGAAGTGATCCATGGCTGCATTACAATTTTCTTGTTCATGCATCGTTTCCTTCACCATTTAGTTGGATAAAACCCACTACTTATCCGACCTACTCGGTTTGGACACAAAATGTTCACCCTCATTTCTTTGTTGTTTCTTGTGTTCTTTAAGGAGAAGAATTAATACAGGCTTGGATTGAAAAAGATGAGAGTTTATTGGCTATTTTTTTTTCTGAACCAAAATCAGTGTTCTGAACAGGTGGCCACAGGACAGTTTCATGGATGCAAAAGACTTTATTCCATGGGTACTCTTTTTATGCATGAGTTTGATTTATTAAAACATTTTCTGCAAAAGGTGAAAGAAAGGTATTTTAACTCCTGTACCAACCGCTTTGTTACATCCAGATGACTGTAGTAAAATGGATGATATAAAAATCCTTAGCTTGCATAAAGATAGCAATCTAATCAACCAGTATTTTTTCTAATTAATTTTATCCAGTATATCTTGCTATTCTCACATGGATTTTTGTGTACAGCATAAACATTTCTCAGGAAGAATGTTAACGGATACATATTTTTGATGAGTCTGCTACTGACTTTGTGAATTTATGAAGCAAGAGAGTTATAAAGCTCACTTTGAATAAGTACATATAAAAACTTTATACTGTACTACACAGTAAGTTATTTACTGCTTACTGAGAGTGGGTTCTCATTAGGCTCTCTGTGTAGTTTTACAGCATTAGGTGGAACAGTTCTGCTTTATGCCAGCTAAGAATCTAGACACATAGCAGTGTAGCAGTCATACACTTCAGAGACAGCTTTTTTCCTGAGGAATCCCAGCATCAGAGAGCACTGATGGAAACTGACCTTGTCTCCCGCTATGCTTGTGGGGAAATGGTACGTTGAAATATAAGAAGCTCTTAAATAATCCAGTTTATTGAATAAATTCTTGGGACTTTCCAGACCTTGATGCCTTCCTCTGAATTATGGGTGTATCTTATAAATGTCTTGCCGCCTATGTGGCAACACCAGGACAAACTTGTTTTTAGCAATTTCTAATGGAATGAAAGTTTTTGTGTGCTTTGGAAGCTGTCAGGCAAGTTTGCCCCGTGCTCACCTGAGCTGCTTTGCTCTGTAATGGTTAAAATGAGGGCTGAAAAGTTCTCTCTTCGAGGTGTCAGCAGGCAAGACAACCCCTCATAACCCAGGAGAGGAAATCTCTCTGTTGTATTCTTACCCTGCTCTGCTTATCAAAATGTTTTCAAAGACTCATTCAGACATAAGAATACTTTAAAGGGAAATCGCCTGAGTCTTGGCCCCACATAGTCTCTCTGCCAATAGTTATAGGGCAATATAGGATTAATCTGTCTTTTGAAGTTGACAGTTCTATCAATTTACATCTTCTATTTTACATTTGCTTTATGTTTTGAAGAACAAAATTCATGATTGGTTTTCACAGAAGAAAACTTTCTGGTTGTCTGTGCAGCGGGAGAGAAAGAATGAGTTTTGAAAATTATGATCATGGGAAACTAGGCTAGCCGGAAAGTTTCCACTATGCCATTTTGCTGGCAAGTATGGAAATTGAAGGTTTGAACCTGAATGGAATAGGCATGAATTCCAACCCTTTTAACCCTAGTGGCTCATCAGGTATCTGTTCTCACAAATTAATATAATTATTGTATTCTCAGTATGTAGTTTCATGAAAATACTGTTAAGACTCAATACAGTGAAGAATCCAGGTTTTTTTGATGACACGTAAATGCCATGCATTTGTTTCTGAAGCAATCCTACATTGTCCACAGAAATGGTCCTGTACCAAGCGTATTCCTTAACTTGTAAGCTTTACTGGGAAATGGATGCTAACTATGGTAAACACTAGAGCCAGGTCTCTTTGCGTATTGTGACTCTTAGAACAAATGTCATCTGGACTAAAAATAAATCCCAGCTGGAACATGGGATCCAAGGAACTTGGATCCTAGAAAAAACTGAATATGGAAGAGCATTGTATAGTTGGACCTGTTTCAGATGGAGGTTGGTGAGTCCAGAAAAAATGAAAGCTCGGATCAGTAATTACACATTCTGGCATGAAGATGCATGTCATAAAGTCCCTGGGTTATAGAGAGTTTAGCATGTGGAGTTCCATGAAGAAACTAATAGACATCTCTCTGTTTGCCTAAGAGCAAAAAACCTTTTGTGTTAAAACCAAGCTTAAACTGGGAATTGAAACCTATTGCGGGAATATAAACTGGGTTTTATGACTGTTTTTAATGGCACTTAATGGAAAGTTGTTTATACAAATCAAATAGCACTCTTGTGTGTGTGACTGTCCCCCTTGCAGCTTTTTGGCTGTGTGTATTTTGTTCATGGAGACAAGGAATGGTTTACTGACATACCACCTCTGAAAGGTGCTTGTTGTTCATTCAGCGATGGCCTTGGGATTTCCACAATGAAATTTATTCATGAAAGTCCTTCAGTGGGCCTCTATTCAAGAAGGAGGTGAGAATTCCCTTTGAAAACAAGAGGTGTTTTACATTTGCATCCTTAAGAGGTTGTTACTAAACTTGTCTTTAGAACCACAGAATGTTGGATGCAGAAAGGCATAAAAGCAAGTCTCTGTTGGCTTGCGTTAGAAGGCAAGTGTACCCAAATGACATATAAATTCAGTAAGATGTACTTTGCTTGGAAATCTATCTTATTTATGCTGTCAGTTCCACTTCTTACAAGGTGATGAGTTGTGCTGAGTGCCCCTCCCCCTGCCTCCTGCGAAAGCATTAATCCGCAGGAACTTGAAGATGTCTTCTTGTGACTCCCAGTGCTGACTATTTTCTGTGTCACATGGTAGGCGTCACTGCAGGCGGGTCACACAGATTAATGTAATCTGTGTTGATCTGAAACACCACAGCACATACTGCAGATTAGTTCCTCACTCGCTGATTACAGCTGACCTCTTTTTCTGACATGTCCTTACATTTTACCTTATAAAGAATGTAAGGCACAACCAAGCGTCGTATTAATTACCCTCTTTAATACTTGTCATGCTTTGACCTTTTGGCACAGCCTCACTAAAAAAGTACAGTACAGATATTCAAAAGGGTGTCTTGTTGAAAACTGGAAAGAAATCATGTGGTATTCAGCTTATTTTGCTTCATTACTAAGGCTCTCATCAATGAATACCTCACTATTATGAATAGTTAATACCTTCCCTCTCACTAAAGTGCAGAGTAACAGAAATACAACAAAATCATACCTCACTGCTGTAACAAAACACACTAATAGATCTCCCATTTAAGATAAAGTGAAAGCATATGCATTTTTATTTAGCCTCTTTCAGGCCAGTACATAAGACTGGAATGTTATTTTTCTGAATGAAGTCTCTGTAAATACCTACAACTGATGTGTTATATGCATTTGGTTTGTGCATGACCAGCATTGCATGAGAAACAAAGGGGCTTGCATTTCTCTGGCCAGATCTTCTCCTGATGAAAATACAGGTCTGGGACTTCAGCTACAGCTTTTGCATATCTGACTCTTGGTGTCAAAAAATGTTGATTACCAAGCAGAAGCAGATCAAGCTCCTATTCCCAATTTTCTTTTTACTTTGTTACTTTTTTAAAATGCCTAATCACATGTATTTCACAGGGTCAGAATTTGCTGCATGGATTTTGGTTGGTAAGTTACATTGCATAGTTACCTGCTTCTGAAATTGTCAGTGTGTTACATAATGTATGCGTTGTGTAATGAGCACTGGATTGTATAGTGCATAATGCATTGTATAATGTATGCATTGTGTAATGAATATAAAGCTAATCACACGAAGGTTTTCTAGTCTGTTGCCCTGTTTCTGCCAGCAGCCAGTGCATATGGTGGAAAGAAAAAAATGTGTTAAGTGGTAGTTTCCCTGGAATATTCTTCCAGCTTTCAGCAATTAGTACTTCAGGGAATTGCCGAGGTGGATACCACACACAGTGAAAATAACCACTCAATGAACTTGAAAGTATCTGTTCTGCTTGTGCATTCATGTATACTATTTGTCTAAACCAGCCTGTGATAATGAGCTATATGACATAGGTTACACTCTTCTAGTACTGACGCAGTTAAGTGGGCACTAAAGTAGCAATAAATAGGTAAAGCAGAGACACCTGTTTCTTTATAGAATGACCCCACAGGGCAATGTTATCATATCATAATTTCATCGTATACTTTATATCACATGGAATATTTTAATCAGCATCATGAAGAATCTTAAGCTCATGCCTGTTAATTTCTTCAAAATTACAGAGAAAAAAGGACAGAAAGTTTGGAAGATTTCTCATCCTTGACAGATTTGGAATTTTAATTTTGAAATACAAATAAATAAGCTTTACTGTAGGCTAACTGTCATACTGCACCAAGTACTAGTAAGTGTATTTGCATGTGACATGCATGCTAGCCATTACAGTACCTTACAGTCTTTCTTGAATGGAGTTAGATGGTGGGCAGAAATATAGTTACGTGAAGAGGAATCAGAATATTACCTAGAAGAGAAAAAAGTATGGATTTCACAATTAAGTTTGATGAATAAGTATTGTGAGATATGTTTTTGTTCTGTTTATAAGAATCTTAGAATCATAGAGTATCTCAAGTTGGAAGGGACCCATAGGGATCATCAAGTCTAACTCCCTGCTCCTCGCAGGACTACCTAAAACTAAATCATATGACTAAGAGCATTGTCCAGATGCTCCTTGAACTCTGACAGGCTTGGTGCCATGGCTGCTTCCCTGGGGAGCCTGTTCCAGTGACTGGCCACCCTCTCAGTGAAGAACTTTTTCCTAATGTCCAATCTGAACTTCCCCTGAAGCAGCTTCATTCCATTTCCTTGTGTGCTGTCGGTGGTCCCCAGAGAGAGGAGATCAGCACCTCCCTCTCCGCTGCCCCCCTTGAGAAAGTTGTAGACTGCAGTGAGGTCACCCCTCAGCCTTCTCTTCTCCAAGCTGAACAAAACAAGTGAACTCAGCTGCTCCTTGTCAGTCTTGCCCTTGAGACCTTTCACCGTCTTGGTCGCCCTCCTCTGGACATGCTCTAGTAGTTTAATGTCCTTATATTGAGGTGCCCTAAACTGCACACAGTACTCAAGGTGGGGCCACACCAATGCAGTGTAGAGGACAATCACCTCCCTTGACCGGCTAGCTATGCTGTGCTTAATGCACCCCAGGACACTGTTGGCCCTTTTGGCTGCCAGGGCACGCTGTTGACTCGTATTCAACTTGCCATCAACCCAAACCCCCAGGTTTCTTTCTGCAGGGCTGCTCTCCAGCCTCTCATCCCCCAATGTGTATTTATAAGCAGGATTACCCATCCCAGGTGCAGAATCCTGTACTTGCTGTTGTTAAATTTCATATGGTTGGTGATTGCCCAGCTTCCTAGTCTATCCAGCTCTATCTGTAAGGCCTCTCTCAAGACAGTCTACAGCTCCTCCTAGTTTAGTATCATCGGCAAACTAACTTAATGTACATTCGATTCCTGTGTCCAGATCTTTTATAAAAACATTAAAGAGCACTGGCTCTAAAATAGAACCCTAAGTTCTGTCCCTTCTGTTGTCCTGTCTCGGTACTCATGAAATTAAATAGCAGTTTCTGATCTGTAATCCCAACACTACTGATGTCTCACTCCCCTGTCATTCCAGGTGAATGGACAGAGTCACAAAAAGAGATCTTTACAGAGACCTTGGGCTACTGAAATAGATATTCCCAATTCCTTGCAGAAAACGAAAACAAGGCAAGACTTCATATGTGTTGTTTAAAATTAGGCAGACTCCTTCCATTGGATTAATGCAGCAATAAAGAAAGGAAAATGTACAATTTCAGGCTTTTCAATTGGTAATATCAATTATCTGCTGAGGTTATAGGAAAAGAAAATGAAGTTTTCCATTTTATTTTAGTTCTAGTGTTTTCCTTCTGTTTCAGCTCAGAGATACTTTTCTCTTGTTTTTTAACATTTTATCTGGAAAACTGTCAAAGAAAATCTAAAAGTTTAATTTATGTTGTTAGGGGTTTATTCCAATGTTGTCTCTTTTTCAAATGTGAGAGAACGCTCTCCCTTTTTGTTTTGAAAGCTCTGGCCTAGACATGTTGGGAGGAGGAGAAGAGAGAAAAAAGATGCAATATGAGAAGAGAAAAAAAACACTAATGAAAGAAGTATTTGATTTTGCAGAGAAACAAAAGCTATAGAAAAGAAAGTAACTTATGAAAATAGCTGTCTATGCAGAAGTAGCTACTTTATCACAAGCAGTTTTGAAAACCTGTTCCCCTCTTCTTGTTCTACAGATACTTTCAGCTTAATCCATACGAATGTACCTGTAGTGTTCATACTGACTGAAAGAAAATGAGATTTTTTTTTTTGTCTGAAACATTTTAAAAGCTACTTTCTATTCCAATTTCCTGAGGTTACAGATCCCTTTGAAGCAAAACAGTCAAACATCAGAATAACTGAATGAAGACATTCGATTCACTTGAAGCTTCACTACAAGTTTCTTCCTTTTCTCCCATCTTGCTAGCTGGGATTTAAGGTCCACCTAGTTCCTATGATACAGTGCAGTCTGTATAAGTTTCTGCAATGAGAGTGAAATTCCATTAGTTCTTTCCCAGCTGCTGTTCTCTAGAAGATTAATTTTTGGTTCTGTCTGGAGATATTCTATCAGACTGCAGACTATGGGTTTGGTATATCACCCTGTGCAATTGAATTTTGCTTTGGTAAAATAGTGTATCAGATGAGAGAGAATCTCTTGTGATCATGGTAATGGCTGCAAGATTGAAATAGTGCCCTACTGTTAAGAAGACTGTACTCATTGTGGCTCTGAATAATGGCAACATGGTCTAGATTAATTTCTTTGATCATACAGCTGTGAAGTTGCTGGAAGAAAAAGAGTATGTACATTCACAAAGTGGAAGAAGAGCTGTTGTATTAAGCCAGTCAATAAAGGCAGCAATGGGGCTGCCTGAATTGTAGTGCATTTCTCAAGACTGAAATAAAGCCGACAATGAACAGAATTTTATATTTCGGGGTGCTGGTTCTCAGTTGGACTGCTGCAAGCTGCAACTCAAAATTTGCCTGAGGAGCCTAGCTTTGTAGGGCATGACTGTGATAATAAGTTCAGTTCATTCTGCCTTGAAGTGTCAGCAAGATGTTAGCTGGTAATTCAGAGCATCCAAAGATGCTACATAACTTCAGTGGTTGCCCCACCTGGTAGGTTTTTATTTTCGGAGAGCTTAAGTATTCACATCTTGCATTGCTCAACACCTCCTAAGAATTTTTCTGTTACTGTCAGTGGGATTTGCATCCAGTCATTCTCCTTGATTCAATGCAATGATGTTCCGATCAGGGACTTTCTGACATCTGCAACCTTTTAGTAGGACAAAGGACTAAAACAGTATATATCCAATACACATTTTGAACAAAGTCATCTGTGGAAATACATCATCTTTAGCGTTGTATTACAGAGAAAGAATAAACCTGTAGTATTATGCCTAGATGAATAGTTGTATACCTTTCAAGGAGGAGTATGTTTTTTAAATTATATAATTAATACATTCTGTATTGCATATGCAGAGTCTGATGTTAACACCAATTGGCAAGTGCTGGCCTGCCACCCAGAAGTAAGCTGAAAATTTGCAAATTGTTTTTCCATTACTGCTCTTATGTGTGAGAGTTCATGAATTAATTTGAGCCAGAGGATGTGGCATTAATGTCCTCTCAGTAACTGAGAAATATATGATATCCAAGTCTCAAGAATCATATCCATCTTGCATATCTTGTTCTATTTATTTCTTTAGCAGTTGGTTGCATTTATGAAAAGCAGACACATTTGGTTAATAAAAAGGATAATTTTCTTTGAGCTTCATTACCTTGAAAAATCTGTAAAATAGGTAAGTTGGATCTTTAAAATAACATACATAAAAGTACAGAGCATTGCTGCTTCTGCTGGGTAATAGGAAAGACGCTGCTGTTTAACAGACTTCCTAAATTAATTTATGCTACTCATGCGTACCCTGTAGCAGTGTGTTTCAATGCTTTGGAAAGTATGTAATCATTTCAAAATTAAGACATTTATCAAATTGGATCTGGTGGGATCAGATTTTTTTGTGTTGTCCTAAAATTTACACAAATTCCGCTTTGGGTCCTCAGAAATTTTGAGATTAGAAGAAAAGCAGGCTCTGAACAAGAGTTTTGTGAAACTACTGCGATTTGCCTTTTGTAACTATCTCATAAAGTTAGATAGTTCCCTCTACTCAAGCAATTATAACTTAATTTCTTTATATTAATTTTGATTCTTATTCAGAGAGTTTTATCTCTTCATTACATAGTCTGGCTGTAATTTAGGTTTTAAAGCATTGCTGATTAAGAAGAGATTTATTTCACTGAGTTAAATATTATTTAAAAATGAATATAGAGGCATCTGCTAGCATGCCTCCCTCTTAATATTTTTCACTGTATGAGTAGAGCTATGCAGAAGTCAATTTTGTGATTATCAGAAGCTTTCAGGGATTGTAGAAATTTTCATTTAATGACTTTCAAGAGGTTTTGCCGTTTATCATTAAAAGGAAGTTTGGGAAAGGTTGATTCTTCAGGTAGTAACCAACCAGTAGTCATGGTGTTCATGTGGGATGCAATTTTGAATCTCTGATCTTTCTTTTTTTCTTCTTTCAGTTTAGGGTTTAAACATTTTTTTTGGCATTGGTGAAAATTTAGCTTCTAGAGCTTCAGAAATCATTCTTGATGAAGTATCATGACTGAATATATTTCAGTGAAAGTTTTAGTTCTTTCTGGTGACTCATTATTGTCTTACAACAAATATTTTGTTGAAAATTTTCTGATAGGCTATACTTACAGGTAAAATAGCAGCTTATATATTTGTTACACTGCTTTAAATATTCTTGAAAAAAAGAAACTCCATAGATGTGGCTTTCNTTTTTTTTTTTTTTTTTTGTGGTGGATGAAACAGTCTTTGTGTTTCATGTTCACATTTTGGATGAGCTCCAGTTTGTGTGTGATAATTAGAATCAAATTCATCAAAGACTTAGCATTTAGAAAAGGAAAACCGTAGCAACATACATGTAGCCTGAAGGTTTGTTTCATTTATGTAGTCCTTGGGGAAGATAGTCAAATCAGAAAAATCAAGCCAAACTGTATAGTCTGTAACAATTTGTAAAATTAAAGATAGAGGAATTCTGTATTTCCATACAGAGTCTGCCTTGGAAACTGGGTGTGCAATATGAAATCCAGCACTTCACTATGATCCTGTAGAGGGCATCAAAATTGAGTTAAAATGAAATCTGAACTGCCTAGGTGTGTAGCTGAAACTCCGTCGTTAGACTTTTGTAGGGAAGCTTTTTGATTACTTGAATATACCCAGTATCTTACTCTTTGGATAAAGTGTCAGATTTTAGCATTAAGAAATGTACTTGAATGATAGCAAGATGAATCAGTAAAATAAGTAGTGTTATTGTGCATCAGGAATATGTGTCAATAAGCATCCCTTTGTATGCTTTGTCTCCATTATTAGCATGCTTCAAAGTAAAAATCTAGCACAATGCCTTTGTTATGTGTCCTGAAAAAAAAATTAGTCCATGTGAGATTTTTTAATGAAAAACTATTTTGTCTTGCTGAAAGATATATCTGCAGATTATTTCTTTTATAAGGTGAAATTAAAGGTAATTAAAATTAATACTTCACTTTATTAATAGTATGCCATCATACTAGTTTAGTATCTTCTCTTGTGTTTTAGGGTCAGTTCTGTCTTTGAGAATGAATGAAGTGCTGGCATTTTATTGTGTCTTGTGCTACATGTTTGAAGTTGTGTAATGGTAGATGATTCTGAATGAATCATGCAATGACCACTTTGTTTTTCCAATGTATCTATTCCAGAATAAAAGCATATTGTGTAGAAACCTGTAGAAAAATCTTAAGGCATTGAGTACACACATAACAAAAAGTGCAAGGTGAAATGTTTTATTGTCTACAGACTCTGTGTCCCTAGTGGAATACTTTTAGTACTGCTATCAAAAATACATTATTAAAGGCTCAGGTAGCCTTTAACCATCCCTGGAGGTGTTAAAAAAACCCGTGTAGACATGGCACTTCAGGGCCTGGTTTAGGAAGCATGGTCGTGTTGGGTTGATGGTTGGACCTGATGATCTTACAGGTCTTTTCCAACCTTAATGATTATATGATTATATGATTCTACATCTTGGGCCAGGTGCTTACTTGCTCACATTGTTCAGATTGGAATACTATGGAATGGCTTGCTATTTTGTTGCTTTATATCCAGAGCAGCCATTTGAATTTGTGAAGTGGGTATAAAAGGCCAGCAGACTGGTGTTCTTCAGTCATGGCCGCTGGTGACAGTATATCACGTCACATTACACAAGTGCAAATAGCTGTTTAAACCAGAAAGCTGTGGAGAATCAGATGCAAAGTTAAAATCACGTATGATATCATTGTTTTACTTGCCAAGATATTGTGTGAGCCATTAACAGAATGTGTTCTCTCCTTAAAAACAGTCTATCCTTCTGTTTTAATCAAGAACAGTTACGTTAATTATAAAATAGTTATCAGCACTGATATTTTGTTGACTGATAATTTTGCTATCTATACCACTGGAAAGTAGGGGTACAGAGCCAGGTAGATATCTGGTTTATACTGCATTGCATGATGTAGATGATTATTACAGATAGCGCAGGACAATGTAATTATTAGTACAGGACAGAATTATTACAAATAGGGCAGGCCCCACAACTTTCAGATAATTTTTATTGTAAAGTGCTTTTTCTGGCTGAAAATTTGAGACATTTATTTAATGAATTTGCTGGTGATTGTGGTATGACAACTTGTTTGCTCACAGTAGCATTTTTTTCTTGTACACAGTTGTATAAATCATATCATAATCATATTCCTTATATATTAGACAGATGATCTCTATATTTTAAGTGTTGCTAAATGCAGTGGTAATACAATTGTGTTTACAAGGCCATTATGAAATTGAATAGAATGAAATGAAAGAATGCATTTGAAGCAGCAACACAAAGATGGTGAAACAGGCAGTGAATCTGTCTCTGGACCTGTTGGGGCAAATATAATTTTAAATGTAAACAGTACTGAGTGCTTGCCGTGGCAGAGAGTAAGCTGAGACAGGTGGAGGGCTTGTCATATGAGCAAGTAATCAGGTATCTTGAACACCTTCCGACAATGGTTGCTACATGGGCTAGGGTTAAGTTATGAGCCCTCTCCTGGGCGACATTTTGAAGTGGCTTCAGCTATGTATAAAGAACTGCTTGTCTTACTGCACCATAAATAACAAAGAACCAGGCAGAAAATCAGTGTGTTCTTGCCAAATGTTTTGTGAACTGCACAGATAGGTATTGACAAAAACGAGATGGGGACTGGCAGAGAGAACAAAAAGACTGCAATAGCCTTGGTCTTGGCACAGGATGCCCTCAGCGTTTGTCCTGGGGTAAGAGGTATGGCTAAAGAGAGACTGGGTGAGAGCAGAGAGAGCAAGGTATTGCTGTGGTGGGAGCAGGGAAGAATGATGCAATTATGGAGACATACTAAAGTTGGCAACCTTTATATGAAGGGAATCTGGCATGGGCAAATGAATAGTCAAGATGACAGCTTACCAGTATGCAAAACTTTCCTGTTACATTCATGCTCTTATTTCAGAAAATGAATTACAGAGTCTCTCTGAGGAAGAAAGTGACTGCTTCACATCTCAGTAATGGCATATTAATGCTGTGTACTCTACTAAAAGCTAAAAATGGCTTCTGGAGGGAGTATAGTTAAATTTAATTTCTTTACAACCTGGAGCCAAATTTGGTGTTAAAGTGTAAGCGTGTTGTATGCCGAAATGAAATACTGTGATTCACAAGTGTAGCATTATCAAATCTAAGCATTTTTAAGTCAAATATCTGAATCACAAGATTGACCGAAAAAGGTATGATTTAAAAACATTGAGTTTTCATTACACATTTTAATTTGTGAGCACTCTCTGTTACACATTTTAGGACTTGCAAATTTACTCTGCAGTCAGAGTGCTAGAAATTTACTTTTTGTAAGGAAAGCTGCAGTTGTCATGAATTTAGGTGTTTGTGGCTAAAAGAAACATTACTAAGGAATAGAAAGCTCACAATAAAATGGGAGTTGGTTTTCCTACGCATCATACATTTCATGCATATGAAGCACTGCATATGCTTCATTTCTGACTTGGAATGGAAGCTAACCCCAAGGAATACACTGACTGCCACGTTTCACTCTTCATTCACCGTCGTCCTCTATGTTTAAGGGGTCACATCATCTGTAGTCTTAGCGGGAATTGGGCCATTTCTGATGCTGGAGCAGTGCAAGTTTCCAACAGCTGAGAATCTAGAAGTGTGGTTTTCCAGTTTGTAACTGACAGAGAAGATTAAAGGTTGAAGCTTCATGAAAACAATCTATCAGTTCAGAATCAGCAGCAGAACATCTATTAAAGTCTTTATTAAAAGGAAGTCTCCATGTTGTTTAATCCAAGTAACTGAAGAGTTAGGATCCCTTCTCCTGTATCATTCAATAATGATTGGGCACCATGATATGGTGTGATCCAGCCCGTTTGACCCTGTAGGCTATCAACACACTTCTGTTACTCCTAATCACTCACCATCACACATGTCTTTGAGGAAGCTGACTCCTTGTCCTCCTCTGATTACACAATTGCCTTTTTTTTTGGTCATTGTTCTAGGCCTGGAGATCCCAGGTCTGACACTGTTAACCTCTGCTCTCGGTGGTTTGCCACCCCTATTCCAAATCTTAAACCTCTGTAGGAGCTGCTTGCCTTGCTCAACCTCCAGTGGGCTCATGTTTTGTTCCAGCATGGTCCTCTAAACTAATGAGAATCCCTCCTGCTTTGTGCTCTGTGAGGTACAGTAGACAGCTTCCACCACCACAGTGTCTGCTGACCTTTTGTATACCTGTCTTAACAAAGGGTATCCGTTGAGATGGGATGGTTTGACAACCCTCTGAAGGGACCAGACCCTCTGTTTCAGGCACCTATGCTCTTTGGCTTCTCTGAAAATCCACTGTAGATCAAATTAACTGGATGTAACTAATTTTTGACGTGTAGAAGAAAATGAAAAAACATTGGAGGGAATTGCCTCTGTGGCTTAATTCTGTCAACAGTTATCAAAAACTTAATTAAGTGTTGAATAAAAAGTCTTCTGGAATCATTTGTGTGCTGCCAGTTTAAGTGAGACAACTAAATTCTCCTTTTTGTTGTATCTCAGTGAATTCAAAGTGCTTAGCACTGAGTCTTGCTACAAACCCCTGTGTAGTGCTCTGCTTCAGGGAGTTCTGCTGCCAGTTTAGACTCATCTGAACATTTCCCCTGCGGTAAAAGGATTCTGAGTTGGAGTGTAAGAGTATCAGAACCCTCCTAGCCATTATGCTTTGGTGCTCTGCCTTCCCCGCCTCACAGGGTTGCTTCTGTGCAGGAATTCTTACCTGGGAAGTTATTACATCACCCCATTCTGAGAGAGACAGCTGTCAATCAAGCCTCCCCTGACTGTTCCCTGTCAGGTCTCGTGATGAACTTGCACCAGAAGATCTAGCTGGGAGAGCTGTCACTCTTCTTCACTCAATTTGCATTGACTGTTGGGGAAGTTACAAACTGCAGCTGAATGGAATGGCACGCAATTTGATTTTGTGTGTTGAGAGAAAAACAGCTGTGAAATTTTGTGAAAGATGCTTAGGACAATTTTTTTTTTCACCCATTCTTCTTGATTCATTTTGCCAGCAGGAAGGAGTGTATGCAAGTGGCTTGCATCATAATTAAGTGCCAGATATGAACCAACTCCTGGTCCCTGGAAAACTTCAACAAGTATCCAAAGAAAAGGAGAAGTCTGAGTTTAACTGTAAAACAGAGCTCCACAGAAGGGCTGCAGATTTATTGAGTGTTACATGTCAGTACCAATGTAATAAAGATGGTACACAGTAAGTGATGAGCACTTTTCTGAAGGAGAACCACCTTCAGTAAATTGTCAACCTGTCTGGAGTTGTGAATTGTTACTAAAAAACAAACAAAACCCCCCCCCAAAACATAAGACAGGTGGAGGAGAGAGTGGAAACCCACTCTGAGCTGCTTAGCTTTCAGAGGCATTTCTGCAAGCTTAGTCCTCTGTTACTATGGAGTGTTTACCTGTTTTGATGATTTACTGGTTTGGGAAGGGGTGTATCTTAAATCTGTCATGTTTCACAGTTTTGTTTTGGTTTTGGTTTGTTTTTTTTTTTTTTATGAGAGGGGCATGGATAAAGCACAGCTGGAGTAGAATACAAGGCTATCTATATTGTGTGTTCTTTATTAAGCAAAACTGCCTTGTTTGAAGTGTGCTCAAAGCACTACTGCCATAATATAGTCTAAAAAGAACACAGCAGAAAATTGTGTGTACTCCTGGGGATGGGAAGATATTTTGTTCTCAAGGGTTATGCTTTAGATACTAAAAAGTTAAAAAAAATGTGTATGTAGTAACTAGGAAGGTATTTTAAGAAGTGAAGATTGGGAGTACACAGTTGTGCTGTGAGTAGGATTGGAATCCCACTTCAGTCTATCAGACACCACTGTGCTGTCTCCATGAGGCTGACCTAGTATAGATTTTCAGTGGCCTAGGACCTAGCTTAGCATTTGCTGGATGAGGTAGGGGAATTTGGGACAGGATGGAGCTGGCAGATGCCATGGCTGGGTGATGGTCAATATTAGAGGAATCCATTTGTAGAAAGGCTTGCTGAGATGAGGCTGTCCATTACCATCTGTGGCTGTCAAGAAGCAGAGCCAGAGTTTCTGTTCCTGGCAGGCAAGGAATCTGATTGAAGCTATTCTTCAGTGTGTGAAATCAAAAAAACACTGTATAATTTATAATCTTCTCTACTCACAACTTGCTTTCCATTTTGTAAACTCTCTGGGCTGATGGTAATCTTTCTTGAGTTTTTTGTTATTCCATTTGATCTTCTGAAAACTGCAGATGACAATGCTTTAAACAAACCTAGCATTTACAGAAAGTTTGTAAATAGGCATATCAGCTCAGCTAACAATTTGATTTCCAAGTATGGAGGGAATTCTTGGATTTTTCTTAGAAGATGCTAAATTTTGATTTTGGCAGCCAAAACTGAAGCACGCATAGACACTAGAGGAACCTGATGTAGGGGCAGCATGGTAAAAACTAAAGGGGTGTCAGAACAGCCTTTAAAATGGTGTTGCAAGTACTTGTGGCCTCAGGTACCCCATGGCTGGCACTCAGCTAACGTAGTGCACACATCCCTGCCACTGTCTGCTCATACCAAGGGACTGTGCCATTTCAGCCTGGGGCACCACTGATGGACTGGTAGTGATTCCAGTAGGCTCCAGGTGAGTATAACCAAGAGTCTAAACCTTTCTACTGAATCCATTTAGGGATGCAGGTACTGGAAATAGGACGTGCCAGAACTGACTTTTTTAAATCTGTGACCTAGCCTGTAGGCACCTGATTTTCAGTCCAACAGATTGAGAAGAGTGGTGTTAGGTAAGTAGAGCTGCATTATGCTTGAGGCTTTTTCATTTCAGTTGCTGTATCTCATTTACTCTTTCAGCATTTTTTCTCTATTTCTGGTCCCAGGTTAGTTTTTCAGCATAAATATCAGGAGCAAGAAAAGCTAAATTAGAAAAATCCCTCTTCTAGACCGTATTAAAGACATTATTTGTTACAAGCATTTAAATCTACTGCCTTATCAATGCCAATACCATGTGCTAGTTATTAGTCAGTTCAGCAGCAACTGCAGGCTTCATTTTTGGAAGGCTTTGTCTACTGCTTGAGGCTGAAGATATTTCTGTATTTTGATCACTTAGAATATGTGAATCCCATGCCAAACATACCTGTAGTTCTAGAAAAGAGATCTTCAACAGAAGAGCTCTCTACTTTACCTGAGCACCAGATAGATGATATTTTACCACTAAAGAACAACGAGCTAAGTATTAGAGAAATACAGAGCTTTCTATTAAAAAGGAAAAATAAAGCAATATTTAATACCATGGAGTGATGAGGTTACTAGCTGTAAAGATGCAAACGTTTTGCTGAAGATGAGACTGGGCAGGAAACTGAGGAAACCTGCTGCCGTTGCTTGAACTGGAAAATCAATGTCTTTGTTTTGCTGTAGGGAATACTGGATGAGGCTGTGTGTTTCCAACTCCCAGTGGGTGTCATTAGGAGCACAAGTACAGCTGAGCTGTATAGAGGTAGCTAGCATGTATGTTTGGTGAAGAGAAACTAAGAACGTCTGTCCTGATACTTGAGACTATAAGAGAGTGTTGGAATCTGTTGTTCCTTAGAGCATTTGCCAAAATGCATTCCTAATCAAGTCACTGAACAGTGAGGATTTAATAACGCTACAGTTAATGAGTGAATTCAGCTTTGTGTGTGTAAGTGGAAATGTTTTGGTGTAGAACTAAACTTTGTATTTATTATTGTGGATGGATTATGAGTTGAAAGGATCAAAACTGAATCCAACCCAGCGAATTCGACTCACACAAGTTGCACTCATGTCAGTGTTCTCCTCTGAAAACAAGGTTACTTGTTAAATCCTTGTGTCAAGACCTGATGCTGTCACTGCTGTTGCTCCCTGCAGGAGGATTACCTAGCTATCAAAACACCTCAAAAAATCACTATGGATATTTGGTTGACCTTCAAGATGCTTAGGTTATCTGTCTGCATCAGCTGCTTCTTCTACCCACCTGCCAAATTGATGTGTATTTGCAGCAGAGCTTCACAAGCTAGTTGTATCTTGTGGAAGGTAACTTCATTCTGCTGTCACTGTTTCTCAGGTTGTCAGTCTGTCTTAGTTGGACAGTACCTTCTTGAAAGCTATTTGTTACAGGGTTTGTTTGGTAGCGAGAGTGACGGCTCTGCAAAAATTTAAGCAGATAATAAAATATGAATCATTAACCACCTTCGTAGTCAGTAGAAGTAATAAATTAAATAACTTTTTGCAAGTAAGCACCATTGATAGCTGGTCCTGTAAAAGACATCCCAATGCTCTTAACACTACTTTTTATTCAGTACTGGGTCTTGTTCAGCATGTCTTGTGGGATTTGGTAGAGTACTTCAACAAGCTGCACTGAGTTTTCAGAATGGTACCCTGAAAGTTCTGTGCATGTGTGAAGACAAGATGTTCTGGCAAGCTGGACAGAACTGGTATCCTGGTATCACATTGCGCCTGTCCTTGTCCACGTGGTACAGTGGAAATTAAGGCACTTTTGTTCATGGAAGGAGGAACTGCAGATGGCAGGAATCTGCACAAGAGCTGAAAAAAAACCCCAGAGCTGTTTTCTCTGGTGGTTCCTTTAGGGGATACAGCAGTTGCAGAAGACAGAGCCTGAAGAGAAAGAGAAGCCAATGTGTCTCTCTCCCTTAATTTACATACTGAGTCTGGGCTTCTCTCTGATCTAAAATGATTTCTTTAAGCTGGAGTAGTCTGAGGGTCCCTTTGTACTGGGAGCAAAGGATTTATCATCTTCCTGTGTTGGTTTTGTGCCACTGGAAATCTCCTCCCACCCTTTCTAGATGTATTATAGTCACTATGTTTTTGAATGGTGTACAACGCAAGTACAGGTACCAAAATAAGATCCTGATCTCTTCAGGGAGATCAGGCATCATTCCAAAGGAGACTGGAAACCTGACAAGAGAATCAACATAAAGAACCATGAGAAAGCCAGCCTAACTGGTGGTATGTGCACCAGTGGAGACTATTGCAGAGAGCAGTATTTGTGAAGAGATAAGCTTCAGGTGAGAGGATAACGAAATTTATAAACAAATATTGTGACTGTAAAGTATATCTGCAAACTGCAGAGTAGCTGGGAGAATGGTGGGATGATGGTTCTGTAATGCATGTAGAAGAGCAGGCATCCTAATAATGTATTCAGAGCTGGGGAGAAAAAGGGAGAACTTTTCACTGAAATGTCTGAAGGACAATAAAAGCAGCTTTTCTGCTTTTGGGAGGGAAACTTATTTGTTTCAAAGTCTACAGGAAGGTACCAACATACCTTGTTGTTTAGTGGAGCTTTGCTTACTTATTACCATGTCAAACCTTTAAAACAGTATGAAACTTTTCCCTGATAGGTATCAACTTTCCAAATGTAATGTCCATCAAGTAAAATTTTCAAGTCAGAGTTGGGCTTGAGTAATATAAATCAACAGTAATACTCTTTGGAAAGACTGTGGTCACAAATTGCCTTTGGGATAGTTAATAAATATGATAAATATGATAAAGGTTTTAACTGCATATCGAGAACGTCACAGAGCTCTAGAGATATTTCCATTGTACAAAGACATTTAAAAAGAAGCAAAGCATAATTGCAGTTGTAGAGTATGTGCTAATTAGTAAGCTGATGTGTCAGCATCATCACTAAGTTGCTCAGTATGGGAGACCATAGTTTCACAAGTTGCTTTATGGGCTCTTAAAAAGAGGCATAAATAGCATCATCAAACTCATGGAAAATGCTTTTAATACTTTTTTTAATAGATCGCTTTAATTTTTGTAAGGTACAGAATAGATTATTGCACTCAATAACTACTAAAATCAAGTAAACTTTTCCTTTGTATTCTGGGGAGTACTCTGTACATCTGCTAGTTCAACCTTGCAGATAAAATCTCTGGCTTTTGCATGTTTTGCATCTCTTGTAGCCATTGACATAAAAATCATCATTAGTGTGTCACCAGAGAGCATTCTTGACTTAAAAGCTATTTCTTCTGAGTTGCTGGTTTGTTTTACTGGCTAGATTGCCCTCGTTAAGTAATGAGCTTGATAGTGCTGGTGGCTGTTAGGAATGCAAACAGCTTTCTTAACTTGAAGACAGAATTCTCAAACCTAATCTAAATTCTCATTCAATAGTTTCTCATTGGCTTTTGATGAAGGCTTCCATTTATTAAGAGAACAATCTGATATTTAATTCACAGAAAGAGTAATGACCCTTCTAAAAGTTTTTGAGGTTTCATCCGAATAATTAATCCCATCTATGTGTGAGCTAAACACTTGCGTGAATATATTTGCTTCAGTGAATTTTAACTGATTAGAAAAATGTTTTCATTGTAGAAATTGTAGGAAAGTTCCAGTGATACCTACCCTTTACTATTCCAAATAATGTTTTAAAAATGTAAGTAATGAAACTTTCTTAAATAATAGAATATCATAATGGATTATGATATACCTAATCAGTCAAGCATAAATTAATAGGTACTTAAATTGTTATATAATAGACCTCCAATATATGTAGCTTTAAACATTGAGTATTTTTTGTTTTAGTAATAAAACCCAATATTTTGTTGTGGCTCTCATCCGAATTGTTTTTTTCCCAATGTCTTTGATTACAGTAGTTTCTTTGCTTACAACAAGCTCTCTGAAACCTTTCTACCTGATGTCCCCTTTTTTCACAAATTCAGAAGTAGCTGCATTTCAATGTTGACGGAAACATACATCAGCAAGAAACTAACATTCAGCAAGGTTGTAGGTCATGGCAGTCTTATAGGATGTAGTAAAGACAACCTGATAGTCACATTTTTCTACATATTAGAGATTCAGAGATATGTAGAATTACAAGTTGCATTTTTGCAAAGTCGCTTTCTATAAGGTAAATATAGGTATGGTCGGTCACTGGAACAGGCTCCCCAGGGAAGCAGCCATGGCCTGTCAGAGTTCAAGGAGCATCTGGATGACGCTCTTAGTCATATGGTTTAGTGTTAGGTAGACCTGTGAGGAGCAGGGAATTGGACTTGATGATCCTTATGGGCCCCTTCCAACTTGAGATATTCTATGATTCTATGAATTAGTTTTTAACAAACAAATTTACTGTAGGACTGCAATAGGAAAACATAACCAAGTCAATTTTGCTTTAAATACCAAGTATAAAATTAGCTGTGAAAAGGGTAAGTTTGGGTATCAAAGAATGTTTGTCTGAATGGAAACTGGAGACACACTAGCTACACAGTCATTAGCTTTCTTGATCTGAGGGAATAAATTCATAGATATGACTTTGTGTAAATATGCATTAATCTTTAATAACAATGCAGACTGGCCTCCCTGGCCTTGGAAGGAATCCTGAGTTTGCTTGGGTTTATCACGGAGAATCAACAGCAATTACGATGAAATTGCAAATGTCCTTGTGGGGCCTTCAGTTCTCTGGAGGTAGCTTTCCACAAAGTAGCACAGGAGGGATATTTCAGCTTATTACAGTGACTTGTATGGAAGCTACTCTGAGGAAGAAGAGGGG
>WAAD01022305.1:20242-32280 GCA_013389945.1 Fregata magnificens | reverse complement strand
AAGTGTACGCCTATCCAAGCCGTGAGCTGCCAACTTCTCCAGGAGAATGCCGTGGGAGACCGTGTCAAAGGCCTTACTAAAGTCCAGGTAGACAACATCCACAGCCTTGCCCTCATCTACTAGGCGGGTCACCCGGTCATAGAAGGAGATCAGGTTGGTCAGGCAGGACCTGCCTTTCATGAAGCCATGCTGGCTGGGCCTGATCCCCTGGTTGTCCCGCACCTGCCCGGTGAGCTCACTCAAGATGAGCCGCTCCATGATCTTCCCGGGCACCGAGGTCAGGCTGACTGGCCTGTAGTTCCCTGGATCCTCCTTCCGGCCCTTCTTGTAGATGGGCGTCACATTGGCTAGCTTCCAGTCATCCGGGATCTCCCCCGTGGACCAGGACCGCTGATAAATGATGGAGAGCGGCTTGGCAAGCTCCTCCGCCAGCTCCCTCAGCACTCTCGGGTGGTGGTAGAACAACAGTGGCCAGGATTTATAGTGTTTTCAGATCAGAATAGGCTAGTTCTAGTTTATACAGGAGAAATATAGAGCCCTTACCAAGACCTTGTTCCTATAAAGTGTTGTTTGCATGCACCCACAGAGTATAGTTTAGCATTTGCTTGATGACATAATTTTATTTTTCTCCTGCATGTTTTCTTACCCTTAGGAAATAACCACTGTAATAGAATTTGCTGGTTAATTAGCAGTTTATAAGTTTGCTACTTGCAGTTCTGAAAGCTCTTTAACAAGTTCTTAAGAAGTCTTAAAAACTTCAGATTTCTCTTAGAAGACAAATTTTCCTATTTCTTACACTGCCCTCTAGGGCTGAGCACATTTTGAGAGTCGTCTTCCAAGCATCTTTCTTCAGTGTAAAGTAACTTTTGTGCAATGACTTTTTAGGAACTGATAGGTTATCAAAGTCTGCCAAGGCAGGAAACGTCAAACTTCTCTGCATGAACATCTGTCCTTTTTGGGTGAACATACTCACATATAGATGATGTAGAATAGGCAGAGTTTTGTACAAATGAGACAAACATCCAGTTCTCAAAATCCAAAAGCTGCCTATGTTTGCAGCCTTACATCTCCACCAATCAACAATCAAATAAAATGAAGTTCAGGACACACAGCCCAGGTAAGTAGAAGGTCTTCCAGTATTCTGTACCAGTGACCCGCAGCCTTCTGGGACCAGTGGCTTCCCCTATGTCTGCTCCTTGGGAGAAGCATCTGGATCTCTTACATTTGCAAGTGCCTTGATCCCGAGCAAAGTGAAGCCGAGTCTTTGGTGACTCTAGCAGAAGTGAGCTACCTTCTGACATTTTCATGAGTTGGATCATCACTGCAATGACTCACATTCTGTTGCTGCTCTACCTGCATTACTGGAAAACCAAACTTGCTGTACCTAGGCTGTCCATTTGCCGGGTAAGAACTTGAATTGCTGTCATTGGCTTTCAGTAAGTACATGTTAGTATCCCTTTTTCAGTCTCTTGCAATATATTAACTCGTTCCATTATTTCAGATCTGAGGAGACTTGATAATATGAACATTAATTTGAATTCAAAGATCTCATGGATCTTTCTGTCACCAAACATCTAATATTCCCTGATATTTCTGATGAGTCCCTGAAAGGAAATGACAAATCAGTACATCATTGAGAATGTGTGGCACAATTAACTTAATCCCTTTATGAGTGTGTATTTAATAAATAGTTAGCTTCCCACGATCTTGTCTAGTGAACAGTTAGTGGGAAAATCTGGGTAATATGAATACAGGGGAGAATGCTGTGGAGACACGTGGCACCCCTGCCATGGGGAGCCGTTCGTAGTGTTCATGTGTGCTGGTGTCAGTGTGGCTCGGGGGCAGACCCAGCCAGGTCTGTCCCAGGCTTCTTGAGGGTGCGGGGTTCCAAGATGGCCTATTTGGCCAAAAATGAAAGTAAAAAAAACCACTGAGCACTCTGGTGTGGGTGTGAATCTGGGTAAAGATTCCAAACAGCTCTCTCTGGCTTTTAGTTTGTATCTACTTGTGTCATTCATATAGGGAAAATACGGTCTGATGTTTATGTTTCTAGAACTTGTAAGTGACTTCAGGGAGAGAAAGGACTTCTACTAAGCAGCAGAACCAGACTGAATTTCCACCTTAATACACAATAAGCATGGGATTATTTCCCAGAAAAAAAATCACAATTTCTCCAAGAGATTTTGGTTTTTTAGAAACAAATGAAAATAAATGCTATCGGCACTCTAGTAGCTTACCATTGTGTATGTGTATTGGCTGCACTAAAATGCAATAGTGGTAACATGTCAATTAATAATAACAAATTGTGTTTCAAGTTCTCAAAAATGTAAAAAAAAACGTTGAGAGAGTTTTTGGCATTTCCTTCTATATGTGCTGTCATTTAGAGTTTAATCTTTAAAGTTTCGTACTGATTGTATACTATTTGTACTATTATCATGGCTTCTTGACAGTTAGTTTTTCAGGAAAGGATCACCTTTTTTGGGGTTGTTTTTTCCCATTCCCTGACTGTCTGATCTGTCCAGTGTTGATACTAACTACAGAGCGTGCTGGAATATGCAAAGACTGGATATTAAGTTGAATCCTCTCAGGGTGGTTGTGTGTTTTTTTTTTTTTTAAGATTAGCGCTTCGCTGCTCTTTGTACTCTGTACAGACAGACTCTGACAGGCTGTCAGTCTCTTTGAGGAACCCTGGCAACTTCACTATGGCTTGCTAAGCTGCAAGTAAGCAGTGGTAGCAGAATTTAACCCACTTGGATATTTCATTTTTTCTTAGGTGCACTTCCACTAAAGTCAGTTCTTTGGGAACAAAACTAGACTCTGACAAGCTCTGACAAGGGGAATTAACTTTACTTAAATATTCAAGACAGTAAAATTCACTTTTCAGCACAAAAAATATTAATGTTGACACCTTGTCAGCGGTATTGTGATTTTGAGGGGGGGGGTGAGAGTATACGTAAAATAACCTTTCTGAGGGAAACTCTGTCACTGTTACTGTAACTTTGGATTTTTGTCTTCTGAGTATACTTTTCTCCATGGCTGATGTGGTGTTGCATCTTGGTGATCTGCTTCTGCCATTGCTTGTCGGTGTTTCGTCACGCTGTACAAAGGAGGAGGAAATGTTTTCATTTCAGAGGTTCATTCGTCTGATAGAGGATTTATAGCAGTGTCCTGCATGGGATCAGCCTTCCAAGACAGGAATTGTCAGACTGTAATTATTGAGGATGCTGATAACATATTTGCATTAATTATGATAGACTTTGAAAGTGGGATCTTCCTCTGTGTATCTTCCTGTATGACAAAATCTAGGTAAAGTTTTCACATTTCTAAAAACTATATCAAGGCTCTATGACTCAATGCATGTCTGGGATTTTTACCTGTGGCATAGAATAGCCTCTGGTGAGAGGTTATACAAGGTATAGATTAGCAAACAGATGAAGGGTACATGTAGAGGAAAAGGATGAAAGGATCCTTCCTTCCACAGAAAGCTGAAACACTGCTGCCTGCAGGAAGTTGAAGATAGATTTTTTTGAGTGCTGGGAGCCAGAGTCTGAGGCCATTAGGCCTGTGAAAAAGTCAGTACGTAAAATCCTGGAACAATTCCCAAAGTACTAGCAGAGACAATCTAACACATAAAGTTGCTGTGAACTTCTTCATGATTGTCTCAAGAATCTGAAGGCTGCTGAGGTTGTGCGAAAGTCAGTTCCTTCAGTTTCTTCAAACTATGGTACTCTTTCATAAAAGCATTTACTAGTTTCTCCTGACTTCCCAAAAATATGGCTGCTGAACATCAAAGAGAGCTGAGGTTTATTTTGTCTTTAATGATAGTCTATTTAGATTCACATCATGAGTCCACCTTGTAAGGTTACTGCATTACCTCTTTAATCATTGTATGGTCCTTCCTTTCTAGGCTGGTAAATCAGTGTCAAGCACTGGAGAACTTAGAAGAGCATGTGATCAAAGCCTTTCTGCCTACATCCTGGCATAATTTCTAACTCATTTTTCTTTTGTGAGCAACCTGTTACACCTGAGCGTGTGTAGTTTTGCTCAATTATTGATGCCTTCTGCATGTCTTCAGCTGACATACTGGTATTTTTGCAGATAACATATTTTTGCTGACTTACTGTCTATCCTTTCTTGTTACTGGCACTTAGTGAAATCAGCATATAAGGTTACACTGTAGGTTTTGTAAAGCACTTGTGATACCATGGAAGGCATTTTCACAATGGTAAAGCTTTGATATGAAACACTGCTGCTTTTGTGAGTAGGCCTGCAGTCAAATGAGGGATAGAACCAAAACAAATTTTATGGACTAGCAACAACAAACAACATGTCTGAATCTGTCTCTGCAACTACTTTTGCAGCCCTTTTTGGGCTTGATCCTTCCTCTTAATTGTAAACCTGTTCATGATAACCTTTCTTAGGAAGAAAAGTTGAAATCTGAATGAAGCTGAAAAAAAATGAGTATTTCTTAATGAGCTTGAAAGGTTTTTATGGAGGCAGAGCTAATGATGCCAGTGTGCTTTTCTGTTGAAGCTGGCTATTTTGTTAGTCCCATCATTCTCAGCAGTGTTGATCTGAAGAGTTTCCTTTTTGAGGTATGCAACATGCATGTGAGTTTTTTACAGGACTTACTAGGTCATTATGCAGAACCATATTAATTTAGTTACCATAGTGTAACTATGTTACCAGAATTTCCCAGTTGTCATTAGAGATGGGCCTTTCTGCTGCCATTTTCTGTTGCATATTTTGATCCGGGTTCTTTACTTCAAGGCCTTGTGGTGCTATTTGTAGAAATGGTTAATAATAGCTAAGGAGGCCGTTCTTATATGATGAAACTTCAAGGAAAGACAGGCATGAGAAATAACGAAAAACATCACAACAGAGTCACTTTAGCATCAGTCATAAATGGGAGAAAAGTTATGCAATGTACAGCTTAGGAAAATAAATAAGAGAAAAAATAAAAGAGGGGAAAAAAGTATATTACTGGCAGCAGTTCATGGTTCAAACTAAGCAGCACAGAGGAGGATAAAGCACATACAGTGTACTGACTTGTGAAGGACTGAACTCTTACTGTTTAGGGCTGTCTTTATGACCTGTTCTGTAACGAAGTAGTTGTAAACTGCAGATGCATATTGGAAGAGAGGACAATTGATTTATTTTAAAGCTTAAAGGCTTCCATAGATGGATCATGATACAATACAAAGAGCCACAGTGCCAATTATGGATTTAGATGCTAAATTGCTTTAAAAATTGTTCCTTATAAATGCTTTAGTATCATTGTGCCTTAGGTACCACTGAAATTAGATTAAATATGGCAATATTCCTTACCCATTTAATCTGCTAAATGCCAGCTGTTAATGTTATTACATGAGTTCATGAACTTATTAGTTAAAGCCGTCGGAAACTTGAAGCAGCCACTGATGTTCTCATGGTCTTTCTTAAATCTTGATAAGGAAGTACGAATGGGCAGGATCAGCACTTGCATGGCAGATATACAAGAAATAGGTTGATGCAACATAAAATGAAAACTGAAGACAGGTGACAAAACTGAAGACAGTCTTTCAAGAAAGGTCACTGCTAAACCTTTGCATTGCCAATGCATCAGTGCTGTTAGAGGTGCCGTTCATGGTTCTGAAACAGAGATATGCATTTGTTGGTTAGAAAATATCCCCATGTAATTAAATAATTACATTATGCAAATGGTAATTAAATAATTATATTTTGCTAGGATGCTTGAAGACTACTGCAATTACAGTTGGATACAATAGTCTTCATGTCCTTCCTTTCACGACTTAAGAATGCTGTTGTAAATTAAGTGGTTGTCCTGTACTACCCTGGAAATAATTGTGTTTTCATGGTGGGCAGAATGATTCCTGTGGCATTATTAGCTGTTATCAAATGATGCTATAAATGTGCTTGGTGGTAATCAAGAAAATCCTTTCCTGAATTCCTTACTGTCTGATCAGGTTTTTTATCATATTGTTCTTTGAGTACCAGGTGTATGAGTTGCCTTATAAAAACTGTCAGAGACAAATACATATTGAGAAAAACTAACAAAGTAAGCATAGGTTATAAATAGATAACAAATGAAGGAAGGGAGAGGAAGGAAAGGGATACACTGGTACACAACAGCAGTTGAGACCAGACCAGTAAAAGGAAATGCATAACTTTTGATGGGATAAGGGTCTGTTTTTTCCTGTTGCTTCTAAGGCATTGCTTGTCTGCAGTTCCTTACTAATAATAAGGGATAGACTTTTTGTTGTCTGTTTGTTTGCTGCTTGGTTGTACACCTTCTGAACAAAGCAAGTATTTAATTTATTACCAATTAACACAAACCTTTAATTACTAACTTGGGTATTAGGAAACAAAGACAACATGGGGCACCTCCTACTCTCCTGACCTTAGTCTTCTCTCGTTTCCTTGTTTCCTCTGTTGTTCCCTTTGCTGCTCCCTTGTACCCTTGTTCCCTCTTCCTTGTCATTTTCTGCCTTTTCTTAAATATTTTTTCACAGAAATGCCATCAGTTTCACTGATGGGCTCAGGTTTGGCCAGCAGTGAGTCTGTTGGGGAAGTGGCTGTGTCTGGCACAGCGCAGCACCTGGCCTTCTCCCACAGAGGCCACTCCTGCAGTCCCTCTGCTACCCAAACCTTGCTATTTGTACCCAATACACTAGAAAAGGTTACTGAAACCTGTGTGTGTGTGTTTCGTTATAAGGGCAGTGTTAATGCAAGTTCATTCAAGCTTCAATTACTAATAAAAATGTCTTTTATTACTAGGAGAGAATTGGTTTCATGTCATGTACAATCTGGATTTCAGTGGTGTCTTCTGATTTGGTGTCTCTGACTTACTCTATATAATGAACAATAGAAAGAGGAGAGTGAGTTTCCATCGTGGAGGCTACAGTCAGTGATATCAGATGAAGGAATAAATTTTATATTGATATATTAATTGCATAACTAGTAAACATGATCCAGAAGGTATGAGCTAAAGATATGCAGATGCTCATGGAAAACAAGCTGTGAGGTTTTTTCACTCAGGTAGGCAGTGTGTGACCAACCCCATACTGATGCCGTGACCAACCAGACTTCTGGAAGGAGACTTCCTCAGCCCAGGTGTACAGCCAGCTGACATCTGTGTGATTTATCTCTGGTACCAGTTGATTTAATGGCAAAGTGTCAGTCTGTCAAGAGTTAATACCAGCCCCATGTCTGTGTATGGTGTTGCTCTTCACACGGTGTGAAAAGTTAACGTAGAGAAGACCCTGTGTTAACATTTGCAGCAATGTGCTGCAGGTGGTAAGCTTTCTTCCCACAGGAAAAATGGACCTGGTCTTTCCTTTTTAATAATAACTGAGCAGATAAATGTGCTTACCTTAGTATTGCTTCAGGCAGTACTATTTACTAGCTTACCTTTGAGCCTTAGCTTCCCATGATCATTCTGCAATGTGTAGAAGCAAGTGGTAAGAAGAACTGGCTGTAAGACTTCAGGCCAAGATCTGTTTTGAGAGACTAAGGGATCAAATATGCTTGTTAACTAGTCAAAAGGCAGCTGATGGTCTTATAATAATTGTTTTTATTTCTTGTGAGAGACTGCCTGAATAAAGTCACTTCCCCCAAGGGTTTTCAGCCAAATAAAGGGAAGAAAGACTTTGTCATCAGAGATGTGTGCTTAATTCCATTGATTGGAATTGTAATTGAAAGTTCTTGCTAATGCTTTTTTCCTGTAGAAAAACATGTTGAAATAATATGTCTGCTTAGTCTACAAAAAATGGCTGCATTTGGCAAGTGGTTTAATAGAGCTTGTAAAGTAAATTCACAGATATCCATTGCTTAGTCTTAGTCTTGCAGATACAACCTGGATTACTGAGTGCTTTTTCAGTCAGAAAACAGCAAGAGATTCATACATCACTTTAGGAAATACTCTTGCCCACAAAATCATTAGATAAAATTCAGTAGGGGCCTGTGTGAGTGTGATTCTGTGAAGGTGGTTGTTTCTGGGGTGGCTCTTCATCCATGGAAAATTATCCTTGGAACTGCTCATAGTTTCAAATGCCTATGCATGTGCTATTGTTACCATGAGTCTTATTTTTATTCTGATGTCTTCTTGCATTTGTGGGCTGTTTGTGTGTGGGTGGATCCTACAGTCTTCTGCCATAAGTGTAATAATAAATATAAAAGTTAAAACCTTCAGGGAAAGTGTGCTTGATTTGGAGAAATCCAGATTAATGTAACACAGAACAGGTTGAACAAATATTTGCATAGTTTTCTTGATTAGTATGAACATACATGTTCTTGAAAAGTGCCAAGCAACATTAATTTCTACTGGCCAGGATCAGGAACGCAGCTGATTTAAATATGTCTTATGATGTGAAGATAGTTTGTGAGATTCTTTGTGTAAATTTAAGTTGCTTTTCTGGAGATCACATAGTTGTCAAACAACGGAAAGATACCTGTGACTTTCCCCATTGCTGTGATTTTTGGACTGGTATTTAAAAACTATTCTGCCTTTCTCCACTTAGGACCTTCTAAAATGATCCGAATTTATCAAGCTTTCTTAATTTCCATTACAGAGTTGTATGCAAACTCACAAGCTCCACTCAGTCACATTTATCTGTGTGGTAGCAGGGCCTGTCAGAGTAGTTTCCTCGTTTGACTGAGGATTTAGCATGTCTCTCATCTTTGAAGAATTGGAGCTGATTCCAGGATTCAGGCTGGGAGGCAGTACTTCGACAAGTAAAGAATCATTACATATTTACAGAGGTTGGAATGTAATGCAGGGAAGCAAGTGTCATTAGTTTCCTGTCAGTATTGTCAGGGGAAAAAGGAAAACATCTTGAATGAATCAAACAACTTAATCTTCTTAATTTGTGTTTTTGCATTTTGGGTTCTTTTTAGTAAGAGATCAAAGAATGTGCTTCTTGGCATTCTTTGGGAGTCACAATTCTGGTGGTATATACTAATAGTACATAAACTGTTCTCTTTAGGTGTTTCCATGCAGCTAGCTTAAGCCAGCTGTCAGGTCTGTAGGTGACTGTGTAGGTACTGAGGAGAACTTTGGACACAGTTGAAGTTTCTGCCTATTGGACACATTTGAAGACTTTCCAAAGATTTGCTTGTATTTTTGTAAGTCTCTGTGTGACCAAACAGTTATGGTTTCTGAGTATAGCTCTTCAGAAATGAGAGGTTTTAGTTAGTTGGTTAGTTGTTAATGGCTATGGAGACTGTTTGTAAATAATTAGGACTTCCAGAAAATGAAGACTTTTTTTCTTTGTGAGTCACTAGTTTATGGTGACAAATCAGGGTCAAGTAACACATTTGATCTTTTTTTATTAGTGTACTGTATATCATAAAGTGTTTACAGAGAGAGGGGGTTCTCTGGGTTAGATTGTGTGGTCACCTGAGTAAAGACTGAAGGGCTGGTTGGAGGGGTGAGATAGTGCTGTTACAGAGAGTCTTACAAGTCACCTTGAAAAGACTTCTTGAGCAACTAAATATTGAGCATGAATGCTGTGATTTCGTTGTACTGGAACTCTTCTTAAATTAAGTTCTAGGTATATAATTTCCCATCTTCTCTGTTTGTAATAGCAGCCAGAGATGTGGCCTTGTGGAACAAAAGCATTTTATAATGCCACAAATATTACAAAGTGACAATCTCAGGAGCATCATTGCAAACACCTAACTATGGATTACAAATTCAAATAGGCTGGATCGGTAAACTGGACCATAAAATTATCGTGTGACTGAAACTGGTTTGCTATTTAAACATGGATGCCAAGTGCAGTGAATTTTTTCTCTCCGTTGAATCTGTAGTTTCAAAGAACTTATTTTACACACAGACTTCAGCAGCCATTTTGTGTGTTCTGTACAGACTCTCTCTTCTCTGTCTTTGTTTTTCCCCTTCAAAACTTTAATCTTTTTCTAGCAAGATAATTCAGGCTGAAATTAAATAGTTCATCTTTGTATATGAAAAAAAAATAACATTCGTGTTGTCTGATAAGAATCCTTTTGAAATTTAATTCATTTAGATTTATCAGTCCCAGCCTTTAGTCTGATTGTGATGAAAAAGAATTGTTTTTAACTAACTGTATTTTGAATATTAAATTTTGAGCCTTAGGTGCTAATAGTTACACTGCCACAAGTGGTATGTGAGGACATGTTATGTGAAGACTTACAGGCTGCTGTAAGCTGGCAGTGTGTGCTGTTCTGTGTGGTGTTCTCCCTAAAGTCATGCTTTTTAAAGTAATGTACCCTAGAGCTTGTTGGAATGAAAGTCTAAAATTGTTTCTTTTTGTCTTTGTCTTTTGTAGAAGCTCCTCCGAAACTGGAAGAAAATCCTGCTGAAGCGTTCACTGACTCATCTCTCTTTGCTCACTGGGGCCAGGATCTCAGTCCTGAAAACAGACGTATCGCACTTAAACAATTCCAGTATTACGGCTACAATGCTTACCTGAGCGATCGCTTGCCCCTGGACAGGCCCCTGCCTGACCTTAGGCCTAACGGGTAAGTGCTGTGGTTCAACCTAGCATTATAGGTCTTGAGTTGTAGAGTCTTGTTAGTTCTTTTTCACTTGGAAGTCTTGTGTGATCACATAGAAGGTAAGTTACATATGATGGCCAGAATGAGTAATTTCTATCAAATATATGAAGGTTGGAAGTTTCAAATGTCTCCTGAAACACTGGAGTGCCCAAGTTAAATCCTATTAAAATCCCACTAAGTATCCGTTAAAAGTTCCCCAAGATCCTTTGGAACCTTAATCTCATCTGCAATTTACATTAGACAGCAAGTGTTTTACTGCTAAAAGAATAACCTTTTTATGTCAAATTTCAGGTTTATGACAAGATCTGACTAAGATAGGAAGAAAATAAGAACTGCTCTTTTTGAAAGCCCAGAACTGTCTGATGAAGATCAGTAAGCAGGTGAAACTGTTGAGCTCTAGTGGTGAAATACGCAGTTTAGTCAAGCAGTGTGTACCAGCTGAAAGCCCATGGAGCTGCCTTTACTGGGCTGTTCTCTGCTGGGAAGCATGCATGTCAGGCAGGGTAAATACGTCCACTTGGGGTTTTTCCAATTATTCCACAATGGCTTGGCGAGATGCATAGGACCAAAGGAGTGAACAACCTTCCTTTTCGTGCATTTGAGGCCTCTTTTGGTAGGACCATTCACAGAGACAGTTAATGCTCAACTTTTTTTCAGCCTTGGTGATACATCTGATCCTTTGAACAAACAGCAGCTCTGGGGATGGGGAAATGGGTGGAGGGAAAGCTGCTTTTTGCAGCTCATTAGAAAAAATAAATCTTTAAAATAAACATAATGGGTACTTTACTGAATTGAACCGGTAACCAGGATGTGAAAGGTTTCTTAGTTCCTTGCCAATTCCAAAAGCAATCCAGATGTGATCATATTCACTTACTTTAACCAAATGTTTTAATAACTAAAGCAGTACATTTTACCCTGTATTATGTTGTCTGACATTAGTGAAAAGATATAAACACCATTCCAGGCAACAGTTGAGCAATTTTAAATATATTTATGCTATATATTATTATATATCACATTTTAGAAATATTTGTGTTGTGGATTTGCTGAAATAATGACTTTAAGGACATCAAGGTCTATATAATTGTATTTTGGTTAAATCAGTTCAGCACTATCTGTAGGGACAATCTTTTTCCTTTAATTGTAAACTCATTCAGAGGAAAAATAAATCTTTTGTAACTAAGAAGACATCAATGACAGAAATGTGTCTGTTCTTATATCTCTTTTGAAATTACTCTCCTGAATGATTTAAATCTAAATTTTTTATAACTGTGGGGTTTAAAAATTAAAAAGACAGAGAAAATGAATGTTACTGTAGCTAAAAGAAATAGATTAGGGTTGGGATTTTAAAAGAAACTCCAGTTAGAAATGAATCATGATCCTAATTTCTGTGAAATTTTCAATCCTTAGTTAACTATTTGCCAGAAACATGTTAGACATTACAATATGTTTATGGATGCATGCATACAAAATAATGGCCTAGTAATGGTAGCTGAGGAAGA